>KZ879859.1:15432-28030 GCA_003456935.1 Machilis hrabei
GCTTGGTAAGTGAACGAAAATTTGCGTTTTAAGCGAAACGAAATTTCGCGCTACGCTTCGTTTGGATATGACAGAATCGATGCTGGTACTGTATGTTAAAAAATTGAATTTTTTCTAAAAATGCGAAATTCGATTTTACATAGACAACAGGTGTTATACAATTAGACTATGAGTTTCATAGAAATTAATAACTTAGTCTGTTTGGTACATCTTTCTTCTTCTAACAAGTATGTTTGTTTGGTTTTACAGTATGGCCAGCCGGTAGGGAGCGTACCTACCAATTGAGCATTCGCCATGGTGTAGGTCAGCCAGAAATCGAACACAATTTTGCTGTCCTCCTCATAAAAGCGAAAGTTGACGTCCAGGCTGTTCAATCCCAGACATTGCTGGTGCAGGTATGTCAAGCTATTTACTGTACTTCTATAAATAAGACACTAAATGGCTGAAGAAAGTGATCAACAAAAATGTAATATCTAGTCGTTTTTCAGACTACACTTTAACTTTTTGCTAGACAGAATATCATAACGCAATCCCGAGTCTATAGCATTTATTTGTGTTTACTTTTTTACAAGTCACTGTACAGATCGAACCTGTGATACTTTCAGAAACTGTAATATTTGCCTTGCACGTTGCTTCCGACGTTATTTTCATTGGACATACGGCATGTCCGGTAATAGGTGGAATCTGGCTTAGTAAATGAAAGCAAAAATGATACTTTGATCATTATTGAAGTTAATGTAAAAAAAGCAAATAAGATAGAAATAAATTATGTAAAAAAACTTTCGGAGAATAGGAAACAAAATAAGGTATGGACACTTGGTCTACAACTACTGTTACCTGACAAAATTGGCAGACCATTAAATTTGCAAGTCCTTAAACAACCGTTCCATTCCTAAACCACTTATATGATTCTTAATGTTAGAGATGATTGCATAGTCTCCTAACTTATATCATACTTCTTTTTTAATTGAATATATACGCTTTTCATTTTCAAAATAGTTCTAACTGGAGTGTGTTCAGTTAAAACTCACAAACACGACGAAATCTGTTACAAATAAAAAAAACATGTAAGGTAATTAACGCTGTCAACGTGATTGATAATATTGCATATCAAGTAATTTAAAGAAAGTCGTTTGATTTTGGAAGTGATTAAATGAATAAGAGTTGAAAAATTAAGGCAGTAACGAGTACAGTAACATTAAGTGGCTATTTTTGAAAATGTCCACACACATCCTTGGAACCAAATTTCGCTTGTACAAAAAATAACTTTAATTATTGTGTGATGCAAACAAGGATAAAAGTACATGCTTTGGAGGAGTTAAAACACCCATAGAAAAATCTAAAATTTGCCTGGTGACTATCTATTCATATTTCTAAAGTGTTCACAATTGACGTATGTATTTACCACAATGTTTACCATTACCATTTTCTTATTTAGAATTACACTATTGGCAGTCCTCCGTCATTTCCACTTCAGCTGGACTGTTTGATATTTATTAACACTAACTACTCGTATTTAGATACTATTTCTTAAACTAAATCCTATATACTGCTCAATTTCCTATAAAATAATAGCACTAACACACATTAGACTTTTATATATCTATGTAAACGTATTTGTATTTGACACATTGTCTCATGCAAAGTAGAGCCTTGTAAGCTGGCATAAGGTAAGCATGATCTTCAAGAGAACAATTATTCTAGTAACATTTTATATTAGCCTATTACGCCAGTAAACAATCACCCCTCATGGAAAATGTAAAAAAAAAAGATTAGCGTCCAACTTTCACCGATTTCGCTGGCTTGGAGAGCAGGCTGGATGTTTCAGTCGTCTATTCATGTGGACTTCAAATATAATTGGCTTTTACCGTATAATACTTATCATCATTACCCTCCCTATCTACGAATTTGGACCTTAGAAACACTCTATATACATAAAACTAGAAATGTGATACCTATTTTATAAAAGGCATTCGCAGTTCTAAATCTATTAATTAGGCAACGAGGATGTGATCCCACATACATTCTTACTATTCTACATTTACAATAACCTACCTTCATAATAAAGTCGTAAATCCTCTTTTTGCTTTCAGATCAGGAATCCAACAGTTACTTCGCAACTGAAGGAGTTGCCCGATGAGTTTACTAGCGGCGACATTGCAGGTTGGCTTGCTTCACGAGCGGAGTCAAGCAAGCCTGGTCAACTTTCTGAAAAGTGGATGAGAGCACTTACCGAATCTCCAATCAAAGTGAACTTGGATAGTCGGGGAGAGGTAAAACACTCAACTAGAATTGTATATACATTCAAAATTTCAAATACTATAAAATACGAACCAAAGTTATGTCTCATCTTTTCAGGTCAAAAATATTGAAGTCAGCAAAAAGGTCGATACACCAGTTGTTAATATATACAGAGCTATTATTTCAGCTCTCCAGGTCACAAGCAAGGTCCAAGACTTGGAACCTGAAAGCCCTGATATTTTCAACCCGCGTAACTACTACAAGTCAATGGAGGAACAAGTTGAAGGTGAATGTAGTAACACCTACGAATGGATACCATTGCCTGATGAGGTTGTAGCTAGTGACCCAAGCTTGATTCCTACCCCTGAGGCATGCACCAAGTCCGGATCTAACAACTGGGAGATCGTCAAAACAACGAACTTCAGTAACTGTGAATGGTTGCCAGTTTACGACTTTGGTCTTCCTGCTAGAACTGAATGTGAGCCTGGTTCAGCTGCCTGTGGAACCTTTGCAACGGTGAGTCAGAAAGGAAACCAGATTTGTATAAATAAACTGTGTTTTTCTGTTATTTCGTTTGCTTACTAACATGCGGTTTTTTTTTCTCTCTCTCTCTCTCTACAGCGAGCTTCGATTACACGATACACAGCCTGCGCTTCAAAGGAAGGTGTTGTCATCCAAAGAATTGTAGATGTCAATAAAATTGCTGTTAATCCTTTGCTATCTAGCTCGGAGAAGAGCGTAGCTATAGCTGTCAAGAACTTTACACTCATCAGTGCAGGGCCCATCAGTAAACCGATATCAATGCCATCAGACACAGAAAAACACGACTCATTAGTTTATGATTTCAATGAAGCAGAAGAACTCGTGCATGAGGAATCTTCCGTATCTGTTTCTCGCCGTGTGGTTCAATCTGGTTCCTCGAGCTGGCCTTACCATGTACGGTCCTTTGCCCCTCGTGACGCATATTACTCAAAGTTTCAATCCTGGGACGAAAGTGATGAAGACAGCGAATCCGAAAGTGACGAGTCATCGAGCGAAGAGGACGACGATAATGAACAACCACACCCCACGCTCAATTACCCTCCCTTGAATCCGTTATTACCCTTCTTTGTAGGATTTGGGGGTGACAGTATCAAGACCAAAGTCAACATACCAAAAGAGTTAATTTCCTTGATTGAAACTATTGCTGAAGAGGTCATGGATCCCAGTGATATGCCTGACAAAAATACTCTACAAAAAGCTCAAATAGCCGTTAGGTTGGCCCGTACTGCGTCTGCTAAACAACTGCAAACTGTTGCCCAAAAATTCTTTGACTCTGGAAGTTCATCAAGCCGCAAACAGCAAGCAGCCAAGTAAGTCACTAGTTATGTGTTTATTTATTGTGTAAGATTTTACACTGTGAATTCTTATATTTTGTATTGTGAGAATTAAAATACTGCGTACTCTAAAATTTCTAGCGTTGGCACAGTTGTTGATGATGATATGTTGTTTTACGTCCCGTCGACACACACTGGGTCATTAGGGACGATGAAACAATGTTTATTGTGATTAATGAAGGTGAACTTAATTCTATGAACAACGCACACACAGAAGACAGCACAAACATCCAAGCCTTATGCGGGATTCGAACCCGCAACCTCTCGTTCCAGGGCGCGCTGTGCTAACCACTATCCCAAGTAGGTCGGCGGCACATTTGTTGTGCTCGGATTTAATATTATTGGAAGCATTCAAAAAATGTATCCCTACTTTTACTACAAAGTAAACATGTATACAAATTTGACTATTAGTTTCATAGCTAACATATGGAAACGTCGTTTTTAGTTTATCGATTTACCTCAATTATTTTAACGTAAATACGTACCATGCAAACATAATAATCAATGTGACATTAAATACCACACATCACCATCATATAGAAGAATTAACATTTAAATTGACCCTCAAGGTCAAGAGAGATACACTTACAAATTATTAAAATAAACTGTTAAAAAAGAAACATATTTTATTTCTAATGTAACAAATACGCTAGATGAATAATACATAAGTGTGAGTGGTTACAAAAGTAAGTGATAGATTTCAGTGTGCACTGAATATTCATAATCATATGATCTGTCTTGCAGGAAGTTTACTAGAGACATTTTGGCCATGGCAGGAACGAACCCGGCTTTCATGGTAATAAAGCAATTGATTCTTTCCAAGCAACTAAATGGAATTAAGGCTGCCATGGTTGTCGCTACACTCCCAAAATCAATGCGCACACCAACAGTTGAATTACTAGAGGAATGGCTGGTATGTATATATTTTCCAGAAGTATTTAGGTGATTACGGTTTTAATACTAAAAAGAACTAAATAAGTAAATCTCTTCCTTTCAGGATCTTGCTCAAAAGCTACAGTCACCAAGATCACGTCAGTTGCGAATGACCACCGTCTTAGCTCTGGCCCGCATTACTAACAATGTTTGTGTTCATCCAAGAATGCCCCACAATCGCTATCCTGTTCATGCCTTTGGAAGATTTTGTTCTCCTAACAACCCTTTCGTCACATCCAAACTCATTCCACAGCTAGCACAAAAGCTGCAACAATCGTCAGACTCTCGTTGGCAAATGACCTGGGGTCGTGCACTAGCTATAATTGGACACGAAGCTGCTCTTCCAGCCTTAGAAAAAATTTTAGAAGGTGAACGAAATGATGTATCTGATACTGTTCGAGCTGTCATCATTCTCAGTATGAAACCCATGGTACAGAAGAATCCCAAACTTATGGCCCAGGTTCTTGTTAAGATTTTCCACAATACTGATGAAGACTACGTTGTAAGATCAGCAGCATTCCTCAGGCTCATAACGAAAGACATTTCCTTAACTCTTCTTCAACGCNTTGCTTCCAGTACTTGGTGGGAACCAAACANCCAAGTNGNANNNCTTATNANGTCAACAATCAAATCCTTGGNTCGCCAAAATCTACCTTACCAGCTTAAGGAATTGTAAGTNTNACNTTCNTCAGTTTGTTATTGTTTTNATTTACCTCACTGAAAACGCATGTTCAAATTGCCTTTATTTTTTCAGGTCAAAGAAAGCTTCTCAGGTTGTACATTTGCTTCGTCCCACGGTACGTGGCATTCAGCGATCTCATACTTTGTACCACTCAAACCAATTAAAGAACCCTAAAGTTGGACTTGTCACCAAGACTACATGGCTTGGCAGCGATGACAGCATCTACCCCACTGCCTTTATTCACACTGTACGAAAACGTGTTGGTGGTCTCAACCTACAACCCCTGAAGGTTAGCTTACAATTTTTTTCTAAGAAGACATTTTAGCACTTTTTTACAACGTCTAAGTAGTTATCGTAATTGGCATACCTTTACCGATGTAATATCGACTAACAGTCCAATATTAAATTAGATTACCTTTTATCCATATTTTAAGTATAGGCGTATGTGAATTGTTATACCATCACTGATTTTCTGTCCATTTATACGATTAACTTAACGTTCACTTGTTTTAGGTATACATAAAATGTTAGGAGAACAATATTTATAAAACAAATGCGTTTTCGTTCATAGGTTACAGCTCTCTTGTCTAGCCCATCTGATTGGTATGATGAACTTGACGATATACTGGATGACACCGATAACGAGAGCAGCTCCAGTGAATCTGACGAAAACAATCCCGCAGAACAGATCTTGGAGAAGCTTGGCATAACTGAAGACGAAACTGAGGATCTTGAGGGATTCCTGAATTTCAAGCTACACAACGCCATGGACTACACTATGCCATTCAATAACGAAACATTGTATGAAATCGTTGAACGTAAGACTTTTACAGTTGCCTGTAGTTCACGGGTATGATATGTGATAGTTTGTTTAACTTACATTTAATAACTGTATAATGTGTTTTACTTACAGTTATTCGAAAGTATGAAGGTACTATTGAAAAGGGACAAACTTTCAATTTCCAAAAACTCATGAATAGGAAACAGATCACAAAGGCTGTTCCTTCTGGTTTGGGTATTCCTGTTGTCTACAAACTGGCTACGCCAACTCTTGTTATTGTACGAGGAGAGATTCAAGCTGATGCCAAACCTGACCTCAGCTCTGCTGATGAAGGAGAACTTAAAGTACCCGATGAAATAGAAGCCCAGGGAAAAATTGAAGTTGTGTAAGTATTATTCTGCGGATAATTGGTGACATCAAAATTACTAATCTATACACATTCCACAATTTTTTTTTAATTTCTTTTGAAGTGTTGCGTCTACTAAGATGGCTAAGCTGCTCATTGTCGATCTTATTGAAAACGACGTTCTCATTACTGGTGTCAACAAGGAAGTACAAGGCTACATTCCATTCCAGTTTACTGCTAAAATAAANATTGATGAAGAAAACATGAAATTACGCGTGAAACCACTTAAAACTAACAATAATTTGGAACTGTTCACTTACGATGTTGAGCCATACATTGCTATCAAAGACATTGAGAATTTAACTCCTGCTGTTGACGTTAAACAGTCTGATACACTCGAAGCTCGTGAAAAGCCGCTGAAGGTAAGTTACTACTTAACATTCTTAACCCTATGCCTCCTGTCATCATACCTATTACCATAAAGCAATTTAGGTTTATCTTTTGTGCAAAATTTTTACATTCAAAATCTTATCATTTATTTCGCAGAAATCTATCAGGTTTGGCAAACAGTATACAGGATTTGATTTTGAGCTTGAACAAGAAACAGACGAGGAATTCTTGGATATGGAATCTTATATGGAAGTTGCTCGCCAGAAGTCCGTTATTGGCTTATTACACGTGCCAACCTTGTCAAATTCCGTCAGGAACACTGAAGTTACCCTTACTTTGAAGATGAAGTCTTCCGAGACCAACAGTGTTATTATCGCTATTGATCATGGTATGTTGTAAAGGATGTTAGACTAGAAATTTGTAATTAACATTTTAGACCTTATTAGGAACCTTGTTTCTCTCTAATAATTACTCTTTTCATCACCTAGATGAAGACGAAACACCAAACCCATCCTACCCTGCAGGAGAACCAAACGAATCGTCAGAAGAGCAATTCCGAAAACCATCGTTTAAATGGGGCGATATTTGGTACAGCAGTGAGGAATCCGACGAGTCTGATGAGTCTGATTCCTCTTCGGATTCTGAGTCTAATTCTAGCTCTGATGAGTCCAGTGCAAATGTTGTATTGACACACCAGTCCAAATATTCAAGCATTTTACACGGAAATTCTAAATCACAACAAAATATTAGAGCTTATAAACCTTGGACAAACGCACCTTACAGGCATACTCCCGTCAGCCATGCTGAACCACTAAGCAAGAGCAGGCGCAGTTTTGTGTTAAAATCTCTTCTTCAGGGAACGAAGGGTAAGTAATGAGGTCAGAAATATGANCTTTCTGAGGTCAAGCAAAAGTACTAATCTATACCTATATAAGATGCTACTTATATTAAAGGATTTGTCTTACTTGTAAGGTCTATTTGTATCTAAACAAAATTATTTTCTTTAATAATACCTGTCTTTCATGTAAAAATAATATAATAGATGATTAGCTATTTTCAACTAGATATTAGCTACCATACGTAACATTTTCAACAAATATTGCCCTAAATATTAATAAAAAAAATTGTTTCTTCGAAATCATAATATATGTTAGGCTTTTTCGTATCAACAGCTTTATATTTTTCAAAAACATTGTTATGAGCAATATATAAATTTTGTGTTTTACAACACAAAACTATGTGAGTTTCTAAGAACCATTTTTCTTGTCTATCACTTCATAGCCTCAGAAGCTGATATCCTGGATATCTACGTTGGATTTGAGAGCGACACTGCACATCGCGATTGGGCATTGACTTTGGCTTCCTCTACTGCTATTACTGATGATGATAACAACCTATATGCCGCTTATCTATCGCGTGGTCCATTGCCCACGGCTACACACCCATTCGAGGTAAAGTGACTACTAGCATTACGCAATTGAAGCATTTATATTAATTCTTTGTGTTACGGCCGTAGCTAATATGAACTTTTCTTCTAATAGATATGTGCACAGGCAGTCGAAGATCCCGCGACGCTTAGCATTTTTGACCTGGAAGAAATCATTAAAGAGGACCCTACGTCTAAAGTGCAGATGAGTATCGCATTTGGAGAACAATGTGGACAAGGAACAGAGGTCGACATTAAGGTGTGCAGGTTCCTCTAATTCTTCTGTATAGTCAGGTGATTTTCAGGTACATTAGAAACACATTAATATACGTACATATTTTGTTCTTCTTCAGGCAGTAATTAGACAGAGCCAAAAGCGTGAGCAACAGATTAAAAACAATCCAGTAACGAAACAGTGCCTCAGACAAGTAGCAAAGGGTTACGATCTTGATCCTTCGTGCCGTAACGCCACCTACCTGGCTGGGCTCACCGACGAAGTCCTTATATCTGCTCAGTGGAACAAGGTACCTTTAACAGTTTATCATCTACATGAACGTGTTTACGTTTCTAGTGAGATGTATGGACAGCTCGTTTTAATGGTTCTCTATTTATCTCCTTTAGCTCCACCCTGTAGCAGCAAACGTATCTCGCCAGCTTCTTCAAATGGCCCAAAACAAATTTTGGTCTCAAACCTCAATTCAACATCTGGACCTACTTGGACGTTCCAATCCCAAAGGACTGGCTCAGATAAAGATAAAGTTTCATCCCAAACTGTATGGTGCCAACGTTACCGTCTCCACTCCCCAAAGAAATTTATTCTTCAAGAACCTTCGCATTCCTCACGTTTTCCGTCGTTCACTGCCTTACCACCCTACCTACGATCTGGTAGAAAGATACATGTCAAAGGTTACCAAGCTGCAGTACACACGTAAGTGATAAATACGGTGGTTGTTCATTTATGTTTCTTATTATAGTGAAATACATTTCTGTCTTTAACGTCATGTGCAAAACCACTTTAAACAATTATTAATAGCTGTTTTTCTTTTATTTTAGCTTTCTGTACTTATGATAATGACAAAGTTCATACATTTGACAACGTAACCTACAAATATGATCTGGATGATCATTATCATTTGTTGGTCGCTGACACTTCAGAAGATGGTGAAGATGTTGCAGTCTTAGCTAAGGACGACCAAAACGATAATAAGGTAGGCTGATTTCTGATTTCTCATGTTCACAAAACACATTCATCAGTGTTACAGAAGATTAGTAACTCTAGAGAGAATGGTGTCAATATAATATTGTTGTTTTTTGCTACATTAGTATATAATATGTATAATGTTAGAGTGTATAATTACAATATTTAATGTAACCACTGAACGAAAAGCTAATTTTACAAAATGAGCTGAAGATGTAACTATCTTTATTAATGGAGCAATCATCACTTAGATAATACACAGCATCACTGAGTTTTTTACCCAATTATTACACCACTGATTTGACTCTAATTGAATTAGAAATTGCTATTGCTATTGGATTATAGTCCCACTGTTATGACATCTCAAGTCTAATGGAGACCCCATCCGCGTCGTAATGACGCTTCAGGATAACTGAATTTTGAATTTTGCCGACACATAGCCGGAGGTGGGATCTTTTACATCGAACACTTATCGATGGAACCCGCCTTTAACGTGCCTCCCGGAACACGCCTACGATCATACCTTAGTGTGGAGTGCTTCACAGGCAGACTCGTAGGATAACCCTTTATTACCCAGGGCTAGGAGCCGGCCCCGGGATTTGAACCCGGGATCTCCCGATCAGGAGGCGAGCACTCTAACCACAAGGCCAACCTGCCGGTCTGAATTATAAATTAATTACTCTGAATTTTATTAGACTATTTCTTCTTTTAGCAAGAACATAGCGCTTGCTATTACGTCCCTATTTAAGTCATTTACTTCCATGTTGTGTGGGAAAATAAACTATTTACCAAGCTTTTATGTGTTTGTTTTCTAAGCATTTTCATTACACCAGCTGTGCTTTTAAATGTGTGTGTCTAGTGAGCTGAAAACGTATTCACAAATTAATCAAATTACATTTCCTTATCTTACAGGTACTAATGGTAGTTTCTGATGATATGGAGGTTAAAGTTGTCCCTAACGTCAGTTCTGCAAGTGAAAACGTAGACTCTGCAGATGATTTCGATGTTTTTGTAAATGGTAAAGAAATCGAAGTCGATGAAGACGATTTGTATGTCGAGAAGGATGAAGACGGAGAGGAGATTCTCTACGTGTATGCTTTGAATGGTGGAGTCATGGTCGTCGAGCTTCCTGACAAAGATATTCTCATCCACCACAACGGAGACGGGCTGGCCATTAATGTAAGTGTTGAACGTTTTTCTCTGTTGCAGCTTGGCGTATCTCGCTTATTTTTTAGTAAAATTGTATTTCATCTTTCAGTTTGACAACAGTTACCGTGACGACGTTTCTGGGCTTTGTGGTAACTTCGATGGTGAACCAGTTGGAGAGTTTGAAACTCCTTGTGGCAGCGTTGTCAGTAGCGCAAAGGAGTTTGCTTCCAGCTATAAAATTGATCAAAAATTGAGCTGGCAAGATACAAGCAAACCACAAACTCAAGTGAGGAGACAGTGGTCTCAAGGCAGGCCTCAAGCTTGTCCCAGGCCACAGCGTCACTACGCCGATGCAGTTGATTCGTATATCACCAAGTACGTCACATCCTGCTCAGAGACCAAAACAAAAGTTTTTGCCCACCAAAATAGCCTTTGCTTCAGTGAAGTACCACTCATACAATGTGGAGTGGTCTGTGAACCATCGCAAGTTTACAGGAAGGAGGTAATATATTACACATTTTTTCTACCATTTACTTTTACTAGAATCACAAAAGTTAAAACTTAAGTTTCTTGTTGTTTTTGTCACATTTGACTCTAATGATAGTAGCTGCACTCACGGACAGCTAAGTGTTTTTAATGGATTCAAAACCGTGTTGTGATGTACCGCTATTCTGTACTTGGTTTTCTCATAAAAACGCTTAAATCAGGTAAAATCACACAATAAAAATTATCACGTGACGATATACAAGCATACTACACAACAATGCGTTAGATGCTAGTTCAACACTAAGTGTGTTGAACTTTCATTTTCTAATGTAAATCATTATGTGTGTGTGCATGATTTATTCATGAGATTGGTTAATAAGAGTTCATAAAATTCATCGAAATAATCAGAACAGTAGTATCTACACTTTTTTCATTATGAAGATGCTGGTATATAACTTATCAGCATCATGAGTAAACCACGAACTCTATTTAAAAGTGGTTTAATTAACTAAACAGGACAATTTTCAGTCTGTGAAAATCAAATCTTGATACGTGTGGTAAGTAAGAGATATCGTATACGATAGTGTTAATTAAACTTCTTAACATCAGTGTATTTCTCTCGATAATATACCAGTTTACCCTAGGTACTACCACACAAATAATTTCATTCATATAATTATTTTTATGGTGAAATGGTGAAACGTTTTTGTTGTTTATCTTTCAAAAATGTTTAAATTCGCTTTACAAAATTGTAGGGACATTGGTACTAAATTATTTTCTTTTCCTCTTCCCAGGTTAACTTCTTTTGCTTTCCTCGAGGACGCACTGCACAGATGATGGCTCAAAAGGCTAGATCTGGAAAACCAATTACGGATTTTGTTGGAGGAAGTGAGAGTTTTACTCGTTCTCTTATGATCCCACGAGGCTGTGTTAACAGCA
This sequence comes from Machilis hrabei, assembly GCA_003456935.1. Classification (NCBI taxonomy): domain Eukaryota; kingdom Metazoa; phylum Arthropoda; class Insecta; order Archaeognatha; family Machilidae; genus Machilis; species Machilis hrabei. The sequence goes on from KZ879859.1 coordinate 27,380, forward strand.
GAGGTTAAGTAGATTATCTACACTGTTTGAAATCGGTGGTAGTTTTTTAAAATGTAATTTATGTAACTACATGTTATGTGTCATTTGCAGCAATCGAAAATGTAAAAAAAAAATTATTTATGAAATAAAATAAATGGTGAATAAGCATACAATGTCCGATTTCTAATGTTATTACCCCTCTATATTATGTTCTAAAACGATGTTTTAAACATTTCGGTATATTCTTCATAGGGTGTTCGTACTTCAAAATATTGAGATTTAGGTAGTACCAATACGACAAAACATAATACTACATCTTGCAGAAGGAAATGTTTACGCAAGTAATCGTATAACATCACCGTAATTATAAAATACCCAGCTACATTGAGTCGACATGTCTGGTCTAGTGACCAGAGTACCGAACTCTAGATCGAGGAATTGAGGGTTCGAATCCCGCGCAAAGCATGGATGTTCCTTTATCAAAACAATCATTGTTCACCGTCATTAAATGACCCACCAGGTGTCAATACGACGTTAAATAATGCATATTATCATCGTCCTGCATTGGTGTAACGATTTCCTTGGACTATCAAAAAATTGCCATGATGTTGTTACATTAATGAAAAATAAAATAGGCTGTAGATGTAGCCTTAAAAGTATTTATCAAAAACA
>KZ879864.1:1462-11564 GCA_003456935.1 Machilis hrabei
CGCGCTACGCTTCGTTTGGATATGACAGAATCAATGCTGGTACTGTATATACTCACTTTGCTGTTAAATTCTGTAATTTTGGTCCAGAGTATGGTAATATTCAACAGGTTACATCAGAGATTCAACTTTCAGCCATAGGCAATCCTGATAATGATCGAAAGTTACCTCTGACCTTCGAGCAATCCACTGACATGTTAAGTTATCATACAAATAAGATGTTGTAATAGGAGTGTCACTTCAGTTTCTGTTCATCACTGTCACTCTCAATTATCGCAAATTTCATCTGTGCCAAAGCGAATACATGAATAGTTAATAGGTCTACTTATTTTCTTCTTTACTTCGTTGGACATTGTCCGTTGTCTGGTTAGGTTTCGAGATATTTTTCTACTCTTGTCGTCATGCATCTTGAAATTGATGTTTAGAAGTTTTTGAAGTATCTCTTCGGCTCTGAGATTCGAATCCATGATCTCTAATCCACAGTCGAAAACGCTAATTGGTTCGAATCCCAGAGGTGGAGAGAAAATTTCAAATAATTATCAGCTGCAATTTCAAAGATACCTGATGTATAGCTAAGTAATAAAACTGTAATTAATTAATAAATATAACAATTGGGCTTCAGCCAGTAAGAAAGTGATATCCAGGATCTACAAAAAAAAAATATAAAAACGTTTCACTGGCGTATTTAATTTTTGTTTTTGAGTGGAAAATGGAGTGACATTTTTGCTTCAAACGTATCTTTTTCACGAATAATACATATTATTTTGTTATCATTAACGTTAGACCTGCAATACACAGGTNATTAGATACATTTTTAAACAAGTCATTTTTAACAATAAAGTACATAGCAAACATTTTTGAGAACTTAAACACCCAGCTTCACCGGAGGCCAACATTTCTCAACACAATTTTGTCTTATTTTACCTTACTGAATACATCCTAATTAAGCTCGTCATACACGATCCAACTTTTCGTTGCAAAATTGCATACGATCATCTGTCCAATCTCAGAATANGCTTATTGGATACNAAATTGTATGGAATTTAGTCTACGTTCTATGTTTTCCGTAATAGAACACGTTCGATTTTTTCATCCTAAATTGGTTGGTGCATTGTAAGAGCGATCAAAGCGTTCTAAGCGGAATAAAAGCGAAACATTGGGCGCGAATAATGACTGCAGCTGCTGCCAAAATACCATCTTCATCCGCCATGTTTGTTAGTAAGAGCGAATATTCAGTCCCGACATGTACGAGATTTCCACGACATTCAGTACACACTTGATTGTATCGTGTATAACGTGCTTGAAAAATTGGATGAAATTGCATACAAATTTGTAAACGAAATATTGTACAAATTGCATATCGTATGCTTTTTGATTGAAAAATTGGATCGTGTATGACGGGCTTAAGGATGGCCGGATAGTATGGGTCAGACCGGGTACTATTTGCATATATTATGCAATAAACCAATTTTCAACAGGTTTGGTTCTGATATTCTGGGGCTACTTGAGGTAAGTGCACCTTTTTTTTATTATACATTAATGACATATCTTTGGTCATCACAAAACCATTTACCGATTATATTCTAAAGACTGTTGAGATAAATCTGGAGATATTTGAATTTTGAAATAAACTGTTTGTATCTTTTACTGTAAAAGATTTGTTGTGGGGATCTGGAGTTGAGGCAATTGTCTCGGGACCTGAGGACACGGTTTATATATAAGCGGATAATTAGGTTGTAAAACCACGAAGTACCCTGGCACGGGTTATTGGAAATGTGTTGCGGTATAGCACAACTCTGGCACCTGTGTTCCCAAGTACAGGCGTAACTGGAGTCGAGTACCCGTATACTAAGGACCGNGTACCATGTCGCACGTACGTGTATCCGGTTAATAAGAAGCACTACTTTATAAAGGCGTAACTATAGAATTTGAGAGCGTTCAGTTTTCAAAAATCAATCTTCAGTAGGCCTATTGGAAGCCTATTTAAACAGAGTAATATAAGATAGCCTACTATCTGTACACTTTAGTTTGGCATGAAAACGAAATTTTAGTGGCTGTGCTATATACGCAACAAAGACACTCTTTAAGTCTATACCAAGGAGTCCTAAAAAGTAGGCCTTCAAACAATAGTCTCTTCATTTGTGTTGAGCTCAAGTTACAACAAAGAACAAGACATAGCCTATACAATTCTGGATGTTGAAAAACTACAAAATGATTAATTCGCTCGCTTTCCAATATGTTTCGTTGGTACAGTACCAGCATCGATTCTGTCTGTCATATCCAAACGAAGCATAGCGCGAAATTTCGTTTCGCTTAAAACGCCAATTTTCGTTCACTTACCAAGCTACGAAAAATTAAATTCGCTATTACGTCTTTCAGGCTTCGCGAATTTAATTTTTCGTAGCTGGTACCGCGGAAACTAGAATATGAACGGTAGGTGTCACGCGCAGGTTGTGTGACGTCAGCGGAGGATACCGCGCTAGCCAGCCAATACCTGAGCCAGCCCGAAAGAAAACGCGGGAATAGATATACACAAGTCATACGGTGTATCCTCCGCTGACGTCACAGAGCTACTGCGCAGAGGCTCGGTGACACCTACCGTCTTATTCTAGTTTCCGCGGCTGGTACTGTACATCTCGTCGTAAATGTGCAAGAAGACGGTTTCAGGAAAGAAACTGTTCTGGAGTCTGTCACTTAAATTACTTTTATATCCATGACAGAAGAAAGTAACACGGAAAAGAACAGTGGTAGCACCTTCATAAGTGTTAACGAACTTTCAGAAAGAGAGGTGGATTAGTCAAATGAAGGTGATTGGAGTTCACACAACAACAACTCTGCTGTTTGTGGTTACTCACTCAAGCACCAATATATTTTAAGGTTTCTTCAGTAGCAGATAGTTTGCTGGCTGAGGCTATGTCACGGACTAAGTCGTACAACCATTATTGTCGTTCACTGTACAACAGTATCACTGCGTCTTCATTAAATACACTCATGTACGTAAAATAATAAATATTGTACTTGTACTGTGCATCACCACTCTTTAAACATAAGAGTCAGGGTATTGACGATAGAGTCGTAGTCACCTAATATTACATGCAAAAACCAAGTCACATTGTGTGGCAACTATGAAATAAATTATAAATTAAAAACCTTGTACCTTATAGCAACTCCTAAGATGCTAACAGCTTCAATTTCCTAGGTTTTCGTTTAACATACATGTTTTATTAATTTTGAAAGACAAATCCAATAAATCAAAGCTAATGTTGCCTTAGGCTTTGATTCAATACGTACGAAATGCACGTATTAAAATATTGTGTTATTACATACACAGCAAATCTACACACTCATATACAGTATATTAAAATTATTTAGCCACTTAACCGTTTCAAGTTCGTACATTCCGACGAAGTTTCCAAATTCCTAAATGGCATTTTGGAGCTGAACATTTAAACTCAGGTGAAATTTAGTTTTCTACACGACTTTTTGAAACTCTGAAAATAAGGCCCATGTAGTCGTATCTCATAAGGGTAAATGCATTCATCAGTGATAGTGTAGTAGGTATACTCATGTGTTAGAGTGTCAATTTACAACTCGAATCACCTTGTGGACAAAGAATTCGTGATTTTCTNTCTCAGAACTAACGACACGGGTCCTCTTAACGTGGAAAGACCTTGCTGTAAAGAACTGGGCGCCCCAGCAGGTGGCAACAGTTTATTAACCTTGTTTCTGGACGGCGGGTGTCGACATTCCTTTGTTTCCATAAGTTTTCCCCTAGTGACAGTAAATCCCATCACAAGACGGGCCATGTTTTGTTCCCAAAGAAGTGGGTCTTGCAGTTCGACGACAGACGAACGATCTGGTTAAAGGACGGTGAATTATGGGATGCCACATCCTTCATCAACCCTCATGAATCGAACTCAAGCACCTACTAGTGCCTTTGTTTTCTGTTCTCTTTTCCTTTTTGTCAGAGACCGAAATTCTATTTTAGCTGGGTCTTGAGAATGTATACAAATTACTGTCTTTTGATCACTATTCAACCGCAGACTAATAAGTCTGCCCTGAAAAACATTTACGAGAGATCTGAAGGGGAAAATCGTGTATACAGTAGGGCCTATGATATGTTTCGATAAAACTGAAGTAGTGGCAAAAACTACAAAGCCCCGTCAACGACTCATCCGAGAATATGTGGAGCTTTATAAAGCCCCTCAAAATTTTAACCGCGCAGGTGGAAAGTTTGGCGCTTCAAAACCACAAAACACCCACTAAAATACTGTGAAAAAAGTGATAGGTACCATAACAACACATCTGAGTACAGTTGTCAATACAGGGACTGAAAACTCAGCATCAAGGTTTGTGACTTTTGTCTGTGACAACCCTGATGAAGGTCATTGTAATAAGGCTGAAACGTTGGGAAATGTTATACTTAAATCACGGTATAACATCCCCAAANCAATAAACAACAGTATGAGCAATGGCAGTGAAAGCTTAAGACTGAAATATGAATGAAATTCTCTAGCAGTTCTTTTGTAACCTGCGTTAGAAATATTGATATCAAAGAGATGCTGAAGGCTGAAAGATCAGAACAACCAAAACGAGATGCTCGGTAAACAGCAAGTACATGAACGCTACCGTCTGTGCACCGCCATAATTGTTTTCTTACTTGGCACGTGCCGTCGGACGCTAATCAGGTTAAAAGCGAGACTGTAAAACTTGTATGTAAGTGGCAACGTGAGAGATGAGCTGAAAATTATCATACAAAATTTAATCCACTATTATCTCATGTAAGTCTCTCAAAACTGTTATGGTGGTAGTTGGGCGTAGTTATGGCATTAATTTTTTTTTATATAATAAAGATCTATTTCAGAATAACTTCAAGCAGGGATTGAAATAATTATTACGACATTTTTGTTGATCTTTCTTGTTATGTTTGAAACTGAACCCCCCACATTCACCCAATGTATACGTCGTATATTCGTAAAGGTGTTGGTAGGAAGGAAACCNAAGACAACGGAACATAATATTCTGTTTCACCAAAATATTATATAAACTTCAAGGAGGTGAAATGTGACTACATAGTTTCGAATCAGAAATAAACAGACCGATAGTTTGTTTTAATGTGAAGCAAAACCACACAAAACCCAAATCGTCAACACGTCTTTGTGGACTCCGACAGGAGAAGATTCAATGTGCGTCGTTCATCTAAGAAGAGGAAGCAAACTCTTTCAAGCAACGACGGTCTTCGAAGCCGGTTGAAGGCGCTACTGCATTCTGCCTCACAAAACGTAAATCGTTTTGGCTTCTTGGAATTCCATTGTTTCGTCAGTCCTTCGCAGGGATCCTCATACGACATCTTAATTAATCAATCGAGAGCNCAGGAGTTTGAAACAAAACTCTTACATCTAATACTCAGCTTCTTCCCTCAAGGATCGGAACTATCCAGACTTGAATTGGATGACGACAGCACTNCAATTCAACAACAGTCAACTGCGGAAAATACACCACTCAGCGAAAGTGCCATTGAAGAAGAGCCATCTAAAAGTGTTCTTGCCATTTCGCCACCTACGAAAGCTGGCTCACGTACAGCTGTAGGCAGAAAAACTTCAAGAATCTACTAGACAATTAACAATGATTGTTACCACTAGTGTACCNCAACGCACCTCGACTTAGTGGTCGTACAGACTTACCTCGATCCATAGGACAGTTAGAGTACACAGCCGGTTAACGAAACTATACACAAGTCACGCAAGAGGATGCTGTGACAACGACACCGCAGACAACCTACTACGAGATGGAGGGCGCAGTGATGTTCCTGGCAGGGAAGTTTCCCAGATGCAGATAAATTTGGGTAGTCAGTTTAATATTTGAGGAAAAAGGGATTTTTTTTGTAAACAATACTATAGTGCAGAGAAATTTTAAGTTATAATATTTTGCCAACCTGGTATCGCTGTTTGGAGGAGAGAGCGCAGAAGACGTTGGAGACAGGAATCACCTGAAAACCTGTTACAACTACGTAGGAGGATCTTCCCCTAATTTGAGTCTTTGTGGCTTTGTTTGGAGTGGACTTCGCATGAATGGGTTAACGAATCATCGATGTTCCTTTGTCTCTGTTTGCAGGGAATTTTCATTGCCACCCAGGAACATGGAGTGATGATTGACAAAACANACAACGCAGTGGAATCTTCCCGCCCTTTCTTCAAAGCACGGGAAAATACAAAGCCCTCAAAAGCTCTGTCTAATACGAAAGAAAATCNTTGTTAGCATGGTAGTGAACTTTGGAAGTCAAGGCCAACTTCCTAATTCCACTAACACTACAATGACATCACACAGAAAAATCATGAATAATACACATTTTTTTAAACTGCTAACCAACGGGAGAGCATCCACTTATTAAATATTCACAAGTACTTCGGTCTTAACTTGCAAACGATGCCGTCATATATAGGGAAATAAATAGTGTAGAAGATGGTGAGGAATTACAAGAATCTCTAAACTCTGTTGAGGAATGGTTAATTTATGGCAGTTAAAACTAAATCCTAAGAAATGCTTGGTTATGCGTATTACAAAGCATCGGCAGAAAATTCAGACCAATTATAACCTCGGTGGTACAGCATTAGGCATAGTTAATGATTACAAGTATTTAGGAGTATTACTGTGCGAGGATCTGTCATGGAATTCACACNCTAAGTTGGGTTTCATTAGCTGAAAATCGCCATGAAAATAGGATGAAAAGGTTTAAACAAATCATTGACGGTCAATTGTCATTAAACTGCAAACACATACTGCAAACAGCTACGTATATACGTAGAAACGATCACGCAAATAAGTTATAGAATGAACACTTATTTTACGTCCTTTTACATGTATGAATCAGTGACGTGCGGTGGGTACAGTCTTAGGCCATCAATCAACGTTACCAAACGTATNTTTCATTGTAAATCGTTCGTTGCTATGGNAACNTTTAACTGTACTNTGCTNGCAGAAACCAAGAAGACGTTTGGCAATGTTGATTGATGGCCTAACACTGTATCCACCACACGTCACTGGACTCTTTTTCCCACACGATATTCTAGGCAATCGGTGAAGTGGTCTGATCCGGTCTGATCTGATGACCCGGTGACCCGAAATGGCTTGGTAATTCGAAACTGTCTGGCATCTGTCATGCCATTTTTTTCTACTTTCTCCGGATAATTTTTTGCGACATTANATTGGTTGATTTACTTTATTCACTTTTGATGGAAATTTCCCCAAAAAGTCTATTTGCTGTTATAAATTCATGTTCAGTAGAGGGCCACATGGAAAACGCAATGCGCATACGGTTTTCTTTACATTTCTTTTAATATCCCTTAGTGAGGGCACTTGCCTTCAGCTTATTGAAAATTGAATTTTTACCTCATTTAATTGTCATTTATTTCCTTGGTTTAGTTTGTTAGTCACATATTTTAGTACATACAAGCGAGTTTCATTAGCATTGCATAAGTTTAACAACTGGAATAATAACGATTTGAAGCCTAAACCTCCTTCGCAACCCAGAGGCACACACCTATCAACGTCAACCACGTAATGAATATGTCAAGGTGTTGACAGCTCTTGGTAAAAGAGGAAAAAATGATACATTTGAAACGGTTGTGGGGTGAGACGAAGAGGGGTGGGTGGGGTCAGCTTAAATCTATCCATCGTGAGCGGAAATCGCTCTAAAAGGCGAATAACGAGCCAGCGTCCGACATCCATCACAAAACAAGATGGATGAATCGTACAGCCGGGGGTTTGGTTTGTGGGGTGTGACTCAGGCTGGGGATAATTAAGAAAAGACCAGCTCACCCAACAAAAGTGTGAAAAATTGTGGCACTACAGACGGGACATGTGCTATCAGTCATACAAAGGAGGTTCCGTGTCCATCGTCCATCAACACAAAAACAAACATGATTTATTCCTAGTGCAGCTTGAGCATGTATTAAGCTTCACTCGTGTCATTATTGTATGTATATTGTTGAGGTGTTGGGATATTCTGACATGTTTTACACAACTGCTTACCCAGCTTTCTTTGCATATTGCAATGCCTGCCTTCAGAAGCTCACGTGCAGTAGTGGCCTACATAGTATAGTCGTGCCTCAAACTCAACTCAAANAAGTGAACGAAAATTTGCGTTTTAAGCGAAACGAAATTTCGCGCTACGCTTCGTTTGGATATGACAGAANCGATGCTGGTACTGTAAGCGTCTTTCTTGATGGAGGTGCCATCAACGAGTGTGCTGTTATAGAGCCCACCACTGACTATGTGTCTAATGAGTAGAAAATGTAAATTCTCCTGAAACGTCGTTCCAACGCGCATTGTGTCTCGTGTTAGATCTTTGCTGTTAGAACAGTGGGATCATAGGCCCAAAGAATCAATAAGAAATAACAAAGAATACGCCCTTGAAGATGTTTTGTGACATGATTTAGAAGGCAGTATTTGTTTCTTTCGGAATATTGTGGGTTTCTAACAAAATAAAACTAACTTCATTCAGCACTATTTTCAGTACTTTTGCACTTGCCTGACACATATACAGCTACAAAATATAGTGCGGTTGATTGTATGGCCCATATNAACAATTTTTGAATGAAATTCAATAACACCAAACTTGGTGTTTTGTGCTATGTCACATGAAAGAAATATTAGCGTCAATTATTTCTTTTCAGAACAGCTTTTCGAAACCGTATAAAAGCCATAGTTATGACAGCTAAACATAGAGGGATTACTGTTGGTGGTAANGTTTCACCTCCTGAATATTTCATGACATCTTCGCTCTTCTTTTTTCGTGATTGAAAGGTTTTTTAAAAGCCCTATAGACTACAATGAAACCTTTGTACATGCACCCCGAAACAGGTTTTCTGCGGAAGTCAAAAGAGTGTTTGCATTAAATTTAAGACGTGTTAGGTAACACTCGGAGATATTAGTAAAAGCACCAACAGTAAAGCGATATCAAATCTTGAGTGATACAGATAAAGGCTTATTACTAATAGTATGGAACTACAACAGCAAATTTAGTCATCTTTAATAGGGGGACATGTCACATACACAACAAAACCTTTGGTTAAACAGGGTAAGCAGTTTTTGTTGATTTCACATACACTGAGTGCACTTAGTACCTACATGCAGGAATGTCAAAAACATGTTGCTGGAAAAAATGTTGATCTACTGCAGGACTATGTGCAACAAAATCGAGAAAATAAATCTTTAGCAACACAGAACAGTGTTTGCGGTTCAGTTTAGTCAGAAACTTTCTAAAATGAACTTTTTCATGTTTCAGTTTATTATTAAAATTACCCAAAATTATTAGACTAAAATGAAGCTCTTATGCGTTTCTACTGATTCGCATTCATAATTGTATTGCACACAATCGTGCAGTAGACAAACCTTTTTTTTTCAGATTGTAACAGTATGTTTACAATTCTGGAGTTTTTAATGAACCCCCTGATATGTTTTTGTGAATGTACATACGAAAGACTCTTACTACAAGTCCCGTCAAAACCCTAAATATAGACCAAATTTTAGCAGTATTTGTTGAAAATAGCACATTTTGGTCGAATTTGCAATATTTCACGATCACTTATATCGATTTTCATCAAACATCGTGTGAATAACTCCTGCTACAATACATTTGAAAAACATAATCTTTGAAAAATGTTGCCTAAATTTGGATTACCTTTTCGTGGTAATTTATGGACAATTTAGCAGTTTCATTTAAACTCCATGTCTGATTGTCGTCAAGGTTGATGTGGATGACCTCCAACACAAAACATATAAAACAACAACATAAGTTACGCCCGCAGAGTTGATTTTAGACCATTTTTCAAATTAGTAGAGTTTGGTCGAATTTTCAATAGCGCCTGAACCCTACAGGGATTTCCATCAAATTTCTGCAAAGAATACAAAAAAAATAATTTTCAACCATGTCAGCCATTTTATTTGAATGCGGCTGTTTTGGGCATCCTTTCAATATCTTAAGAAAGCCCTGATTAATTTGCACGAAACATTATTCTACATCTACATCTACATCATACCCTGCAGTCAACCGGTAAGGTACTTGGCAGGGGGTGCACGAGGCACCACAAGTTATTATTCACGT
>KZ879871.1:6208-17948 GCA_003456935.1 Machilis hrabei
TTTTTATTTCTGTCCAAAGTCGTCCATTATAACTAAATTAATTTTCACAGAAGCTCTGGATCTAATAAATCCTATTGAATTGGGGGTTGAATTACTGAGTATAATATAATATATGATAGAACCCTTGGTATCGGAACTTGACTTAGACACAACCAAAATTCAGGTTAATGGAAATGGCCTGAACTTTTTTTTTAATTATAGATTTTTATTGTCAACGTGCTGTTAATAAAATGGTGGAGGGATATCGCAGCCCCCGGCCCCCCAAAAAAAAAAAAGTGATTAAAAGTTTAAACAAAGATATCTGAGTATTTTCAAAGTAGTTAATAACTTAATTTATATAGTACTTGTAAATGACATACGTTTTTCACTATCAATATAGAAGTTTAGTAGTACCAACATGTTTTGGGATAATTGTAGTAGTTTCTTTGCATCTTTACACTGAAAATCATATTTTTTGAATTATCCAAAATTTTGTTTATCTTAAATCGAGAACGCCCCTTTCATTTCGAATAATCGGAGTTCTGCTGTAGCCTACTNTACACAACATTTGATTATTTTTTATTATTATTATTATTTTGTCGGCATTTTAAGTAATTTCAAGACAGTTAGGTTTGAAAATCCTGGGAAAAGGCAGAAAGATACTTAAACAAACATTCATCCATTTACCCTTGATTTTAAACTTTTTTTTTTAATTTGGATTAAAAAATTTCTTCCCAGTGTTGTTAGCAGTAGATGTATTTTTTATTAACAAAAGGAAACTCAGTATTATTCAATGCTGTGATTGAGTCTATAGCAGTGTGCACACCTTGAAATGAAATGACAGTGTTGTGGTGTCTAGCAACAAAAAGATCAATTTATAGATGATCCAAAGTGGAAAGAATATTTCAAAGACATTGAGGTAGTAATGAAAAAAAAAATGCTTCTGGATATGTTAAAGGTTTACTCTAGCAAACACTTATAGTAAATAGGTGTGGCCTTTTAAATCATAGAGTGGGGTCAGTGGGTATACCATTTTTTTTGCCAGGACTGAGATTTTAAACATAACATATAGGTGAACATAAGACATAGGAACGTAAAGTCGAACTTCCCCCGTGTCGTAATTCATCTTGCTTCAAATTAACGAATTTCTAAGTTGTGATGTCAAAGTTTATCCATTAAATTTGTGTTATTTTGTTCAGTGATACCTCACAGTATTCTTATTGTTTGTCAGTCAGTTGTGTGGAAACTATAACATGTTTTGATTTGGGATCATCCTTACTAACTGACAAATCTGTTTATTGTTTTAGCAACACAGGCAAACGTCTGATGGCGAAGTGCAGGCTCTTATATCAGGAGAACGAAGAACTCGGCCGCATGATTTCGAGTGGGCGTCTTGCTAAACTGGAAGGAGACCTGGCTTTGCAGAAAAGTTTCAGTGATGAGGTCAAGCGATCCCAGTCAGGTTTGTGTTTGTCTCGATTATTCTAAAGCTGTTTGTCAGGTGTGGTATTTTGGAGAGTTATGGAAGTTCTTTGTTTCCTTTTCGACATAAATATGTATACTCCTTAGCTTTTGGCGAAAGAAGCCGTTGTTTAAAAATAAAACTTGAATAGTTTATATTGTCAAAGATTCATAAGCGAGTAAGGACTATATTATATGCTTGTCATTGTAAATTGAACCATATGTAGATGCACATGTCTGAACATGTAGATTTCTTGACAGCAGTTTGTTAGATCCAGCTGTGTAAAAACAAATATTTCACTTTTTAGTCCTCAAAACAGCTGTGGATCGTTAGGACATGAACTCCACTAGAAACTAAAGCGTTTGTTAGAGATCGTAGTTTGTGCAGAATNTATGTTGCCCGAAATGGAACATCCGTAGATCTGTATTGCGCATAGCTTCTTTCGTGTTATCACACAGATTATCAATTAGGATTAACAGTTTTTCGTCGGGCAATTCGGGAATGGAATTGACTATGAGTTGATGTACTGCACCCCCTGCCAATGACTAGAAATTGATTGCGGGATAAGATGCAGATGAAGATGAGGTGGGATCGCCCTCATTCCAAAGTCAGCTAGTGGGCAAAGATCGATATAGGGCACAGGAGTGGTAACTANATTTATAAAGACAGATGTCTAAAATTTTTCATCCCAGTTTTGCTCTATAAAGTTTTACCCCTAAACGAGACACGTCAAAAGCAAATCCACAATCATGCATTTCTTGTTCAGTCGTTAAATTTCATGTTGTAGAACTGCTCAAGGTGTCGGGGACAGTATACAGGTTTGATTCCCTTTGAGGAGGGACCGACAGGTTGACTTATTGGTAGAGTGTTTTCCTTCTGATCGGGAGGTCCTAAGTTCAACCCCCGAGGCTGAGTATAAAGGCCTATCCTATAAGTCTACCTGTGTTTCATCATAGGTGTCTTCTGGGAGGGATGTTAAAAGTTTAGTCCTATTGATAAGTGTTCGATTTAAAAGAACCCGCCACTGGCTGTGTGTCAGGTGAATGGAAATTATACGAGGGCTATTTTTTTTTCAACCTCCAATGGGGCATAAAATAAAGACAAGTGTGAATAACAAAATTGTTTTATTGCCAGAAGTTAAGTACACTCTAACCTACTTTTCAACATAATCACCCCGAAGATTGATGCATTTGTCATACCGGTGGACGAGTTTTCCAACACCCTCTTCATATAAGGTTGCCGCCAGCCCGTTCAGATAGGTCTCAACAGCGTCTTCAAGCTCTTCGTTGGCGCGGAAGCGCTGTCCTCCCAGCCATGTCTTCAACTCTCCAAAAAGATGAAAGTCACTCGGCGCCAGGTCTGGTCTGTACGGCGGGTGATCAAAAACTTCCCATCGAAATTGCGCAAGAAGCTGCTGCCGTGCGTTATCGTGAATCAAAACGACTCCAGAAGACAGCATGCCTTTTCTTTTGTTCTGATTGGTTGTCCGCAGTCGACGTAATGTCTGACAATACACAGCTGCAGTGATCGTAGTCCCCGGCTCCATAAAATCCACAAGCAACCAACGAAGAGCTTGAAGACGCTGTTGAGACCTATCTTAACGGGCTGGCGGCAAACCTTCTATGAAGAGGGTGTTGGAAAACTCGTCCACCGGTATGACAAATGCATCAATCTTCGGGGTGATTATGTCGAAAAGTAGGTTAGAGTGTACTTAACTTCTGGTAATAAAACAATTTTGTTATTCACACTTGTCTTTATTTTATGCCCCATCGGAGGTTGAAAAAAAATAGCTCTCGTACATCCTGAAGCATTGGGGAGGCCATCGTAGTCAGAACCGTGGGACCATAAACTCAAATAACTAAACAAATCTTTGATGAGGCTGTAAGTCACAATGTGGTTGTTCTTATGTTCGTCATCAGCTTCAGTGAATGAAAGCAGTAAAAATCAGTTAACTTTTTGAATGACAATGGGATATTAAACAGTACATTGCAACATCATTCTTATCTTATTTAAACATTTTGTAATTTCAATTCTGTTCAATATCCTAACAGTGGTTTGGTCTTCCTAAGAAAAAAGCCAAAGGTGCCTTATTTAATGAGCAATAAAATTCATAAGTCAGTCACAGTGTGAACTGAACCAAACCTTGAGTTTGAGTCATGTTAAAAGTGTGCAGAGAAGTAACCTTTAATTTGCCTGCATAAACTAAGCTCTACGCTGTTATCAAAAATAACCTGTTCAGTACTGTATCTGTGACTGACGAGGAGTATGCAAAAAGTGGACTTTTACGTAAAAAGAGTGTAGATACAAAACTATATTTTTGCTGAGATGATATACAAAATCGCCTATGTTGAAGATAGGGCACAGGCTCTTTAGTACTGGCTTACATTGCTTCATTTCCTGGAACCATTCCCAAAGAGTGTGTGCTTTTTGTGATACTGTTGAAAATTGTCAGTATTAGAAAGATGANCTATGAGTGTTTTTCACGTCTTCAACAAGGAATCGTTCACAAAAATGATCTTTAAAACAAGATATAATTTGACCCTTCTTTGTGCTTGAATTTTTATTAGATCACTTTGCCCGTGAAGGAGTCCTTGTCCGTCTTTTAATTTAAACTTCGCTTGCGTTTCTGCAACATAAAACCTATAATATATGCAATCTTGAAATCTGTATAAAATTAATTATAGCTTCAACAGATCTGTTAAACCATACTTTTGACATTTTCGGTATTCTGATATTTGTTGTGGCTAACTTTTCAATTATTGTTTAATAAACTAAATAATCACCTACTCTTTTTGTAAACTTATACATTAAAAAATTTGATATACTCTCTATGTACATGTATCACAAATTTTGATTCACCCTGTATTGCCTAACTGTTGGAGACAATTTAACCAATCAGAATTTTTCATTAAATTGAGTTTTCATTCTCACTCAGTGTAAAAATAATTCTCAATAAAAATGGAACATCAGTCATATATGCTGAAAATGGTTTGGCATATTTTGTTTCACCAATATGCCTCATAGCTTCTATTGCCCAGTAAAATAAATTCAGTGTAAGTTATCACTGGGAAAGGTTCCCTTGTGGTTATGTTTGCACAGTTTTGTTTAAGATAACATTATGAAGTCGATAAAAAAAATTGACCTTAAATGAAAACTAAAATGTCANTAACCAGAATGTATTTATTATTACTACATACTCTAGTCTTTGTTTACCTTTGCTTTATGTGCTGTGTTGACGGACATTGTGTGCATTAGAATTATTCTAGAAACTTCATAAACAAATTTGTGTTTTTTTTTAGATTTGTTTGTAAACTGTCTAGTATCAGTAATGCAAACAATCAGTATTATGGAAATCACTATTGAAACTTTACTAATAACAAATAAATAATATAGTACGTTTTTCCCTCTTTTGTAGAATTGGACGAGTTTATTCAAGATCTGGACGAGGATGTGGAGGGGATGCAAAGTACTATTTATTATTTGCAACAAGAGCTACGCAAGTCGAAGGAGCAGTGTGCCCGACTTCAGGCTATGCAGGCAGAATATAACGCCATCTCGTCAGAAGACAGAGAAGGAAGCTCTACTCCCGTTGCAGCTGTAGCGATAGAGTCGTCGCAAGACGTGAACATGGAAGAAAACTCGATGCCNCCCATGACGGAAGAAGCCGAAACGGCTTCTCCCGGTGACGGAATTTCTCGACCGACGTATGGTGCCGAAGATGCGGTAGGTAGCCCCGTACAAGTGAAAGAAGAATTAACAGAGCTCAGTCCCGCGAAGGACTTGCCCGACTCCCCTTCTGGAGCCAGGAGCGAAGAAGAGACGAACGTGCCGTTCGTTAAAGTCGAGGCGGTGGCGGTTAAAAGTGAAGAAGTGGTAGTTGAAGATGATGAAGCAAAGCCTACCGGAGAGGCTGCCGAAGCGTCCGAAGAGAATTTGGCCGAAACAAATGAAGAAAAATCGCTCGAAACCGTTGCAGACTCGCGCGAAGAGAAATTGGTCGAAACGCATGCTGAGCCGACTGAAGAAAAATTAGTTGAAGGTTCTGCTGATTCAGAGAAAGCAGCTGAATTTGCTGCAGAAGAAAATAAAATAACTTCTGAATCAAGTGAACAAATAGTGGAAACTTTTGTTGAAGAAAAGTCAGTTGAGACAGCAACAGAATCAGCTGAAGAGAAAGTAACAGAATATTCTATAGAACCAGAGAAAGGAGATGAACTTGCTGCTGAAGAAACTGAAGTGACGTCTGTTGAAAAAGTTGATGAACCGTCTGAAGAGAAATCAAGTGTAGAAGTGACTGAAGAAACTAATACAGAAACAAAGTCAGGCGATGACAAAATGGATTTACAAGAGACGGTGGTAGAGGGAGCTCCAGAAATCGAGAGTACAGCATCGTGCGAGAAATCACCACCGAACACTTCCACACAAGAACCAGAAGTTATGAAGTCTCGTCCTTCGAGCGAAGATACGGAATCCGTGTCGAAGGCGGAGGTCGTTAGCAAAAGAACTGAATCTCGTAAAAGACCTTTGGAAGAGGACGAAAAAGACGTTCAAGTAAACGTGAGACCGTCTAGGAAACGTACGTGTGTTAAAAAAGAATTGAAAGTGGAAGTTGAAAAGTTAAAAGAAATTGATTAGTTTAAAAAAAAGTGCAGTTGTGTGTGTTATTTCTTAAAAAACTGCATTTAAAAGTGACTGTATTTCATGTAAATAGAATACTTACTTTGACAGTGTTTTATATGTAACAGTTGTGCTTGCCTATAATGTTGTAGGCAAATTAGACTGAATATCACTTGGAAAAGATGATACATAAGTCAAGAATGTAAAAATAGAGTGTCATAAATAAAACAGATTTTATTTAATCTCTTGTTTTAAATAGTGATTACGAGTTCCTGAAAACAACCAACTGTATTGTGATCTTTTGTTTACTTTTAGTACTACTGCTAAACTTTGAAATAATATGATTTGCTTTTTAATATGGTCAGATTTTATCCAATTGATTTGATGATTCACTCTTTAAATAGCAGTTGTATGGCTATACCAACCAGTTATATAATCAAGGCACCACTCTTATACCTATTTGCAGTGTTTTATATTGAGTCATTGGAATGAAGTTTATTATATCTTTGAAAGTTTAATCCTTACAATTCTGTAAACAAACTAGATGGTGACAAATTATTATTGTCTAGGAGCCGAAATTATTTTGTGAATATTAGGTGTAGCAATAAGCTTGTTTGGGTCTTCTTTACGTAAGCCTACTTTTTTAAACCGTTAATTTTTGCTTTAGTGATGTTGGTACTAGAATACAGGGTGTTCCAAAAATACACGGCAAAACTTTAGGAATATATTCCCCACCCGTAGACAAGAAAAATGTCGTATAAACACATGACCGGAAATGCCTGGTTTATAAGTTATAATCGAAAGATATTCTACGAAATAAACACAGATGTAATTCTTACTTCAAATAGATGTCACATTTTATTTCAAATTGACAATATATTTACTCTTACTGTGACACATGACTAATGTAATGTATCTTCGGTTCAGTTGTTATCTACTCACACTTCACACCAAATGCTCAAAATGTCCTCCACCTGCTTCAATGCACGCATGGACACGTCGGATCATGGACAGTGAAGAGTCTCTGCATTTGAAATTGCAGTTGCATAAACTAGGGCTTTTAAGTGTCCCCACAGATAAAAATGCATTGAAGCAGGTGGAGGACATTTTGAGCATTTGGTGTGAAGTGTGAGTAGATAACGATTGAACTGAAGATACATTACATTAGCCATGTGTCACAGTAACCGTAAATGTATTCTGTCAATTTGAAATAAAATGTGACATCTGTTTGAAGTAAAAATGACATCTGTGTTTATTTCGTAGAATATCCTCTTTCGATTATAACTTATAAAGCAGGCATTTCCATGACTTTTTTTTCTTGTTTAGGTGTGGGGAATATACTCCCCAAGTTTTGCTGTGTATTTTTGGGACATCCAGTAAGTCTGAGAAAATGCATTGTCCGTCTCAGACTTAAGTCTATTTTTGCACTTAAGAATTTTCTTGCAACCCACTCCTGTAGAACAAATAGCTTAATTTCTGGCTTATGTTGAACAAAGTTTTTAGTGGGGAACAGTCTTTCAGATGTACATTGAGGGTATTATAAGTGACTTTAATAACCTCCCGACTTCAGACTGACTATTTATCATTTGGAGCCTACATAGAGTACCGATGTGTGTGGACATTTTTAATAATTGGAATTTTCAAGGTGTTGCCTACCAACTATAAATAGTCTCAGGAATGGACAGTGTCTTCAAGTCCCACAGTTGAAAAATTGTGAGGTACCTGTGCTTAATATTAAACTTAAAACACAATGTGACATACCAAATCAATGAACAAAAATTTAAACAATGGCTGTAAAAGCATAGACTGAAATGCTGAATTAACTTTTTTGTCATCTAAATGACTTAACATCCAATACTCTACTCACAACTCATCTTTCTAATAAACCCAGTAGGTTGTTTGTCTTTAAAAGTGAAGCTCCAACATATCTAACTTCCCCCCACAGTTATTCAGATTTAATTCCCGCAAGAACATCTGATTCACAGTCAAATGCTGACTAGTGATTAGGGATGATGTGGCAAACAGCAGACATGGCTGACAAATGATAATCAGCAGGCATGTGCTTGATCAAACTTGGTGTAACAGGCTGTAAATGTGCTTTAGGAAGGAAACTGAAAATAAGCTCTAGTTTTAATTTATCTTAAAATTACACACTTGCTAAGATGATGGGTGCCAAGGAAATATTTTGGAGGGAGCCAGCGTACACCTCTTGCCATATGTACTGTAACGTAGTCCATCTTACTCTTAATAATTGGAATTCAAATAGTTGATATTGAAAAATGTAAATGCTCAAAAAAATTGTGTTTCAGAATCATAGAAATTGGGATTGGATGGAGTACTCAATTAATTATAATTAATAATTATTGCTCTTAAGAGTCGGCTTCAGTCAGAGCGCGGGAAACGAGTATTTCAGGTGCATTTTTGGTCACTATTACCAAACAAAGACCGAAATGGAAAAAGTAAAACTATAGCTCACTTCAAAATTCGTCCCTATATACGCTGGTGCATGATTTGTTAAAAACTGTAGTGTATTAAGCGCGCAAACTGAGTTCTAAAGAAAAGAACGTCTGATTTGAATTAGAAAACAAATTGCGCACTTAATACACTATAGTTTTTAACAAATCATGCACCAGCGTGTAAAGGGAAGAATTTTGAAGTGAGCTATAGTTTTACTTTTTCCATTTCGGTCTTTGTTTGGTAACAGTGACCCAAAACGTAACTGAATTAGTCGTTTCCCGCGCTCTGACTGAAGCCGACTCTTAAGACCTACCATTGGCTAATACCACTTAAGACTGAACACTTTTTCAGTGTTTATTTCAACTGTTTGTTTTGTTATTCTTGACATAATTACACAAACTTGCACAGTAAATAAACACGATGGTACATCCTCAAGAATAAGGTGCTTCTGTAATAGGCAGACAGTACCTACAAGAGAGGTTAACTGAAATATCCAACCACAGGAGCCTACCCAGTCTTACGCAGAAGCAAGGTTTATAGAACACACTGTAATCCAGACTTTGATGATTTTAGAAGTTAAAAGCTTCCAATC
This sequence comes from Machilis hrabei, assembly GCA_003456935.1. NCBI lineage: Eukaryota > Metazoa > Arthropoda > Insecta > Archaeognatha > Machilidae > Machilis > Machilis hrabei. The sequence continues at coordinate 15,316 of KZ879871.1, forward strand.
TTTTGTACTTGTCTTTCGTTAGATGATGCATGTTGATGCTCGCTTTGTCTTTCTTCTTCATGTCCCTTCTCTTCAGTTGTTTCTCAAAGAGTATATGTAGCAGCTCTTTGAAGAAACAAAGCAAAGAATTTATTATATGTGGAGATGATTCTTGGTGTTTTTATTTAGTCACCTTCCTCAGATTGTAATCAGTTCCTCAGATAGGAGCATACCCACTTTCTTTCCATACGATACGTCTCTATGAGCTGGGGTACATTTTTTTAATGCGTTAGCGTTGTTCGTGTGCATATCTATATACTGTACATGTATTCGTTAGCATATTTTATAAATACAACCTACATCCGAGTAATTGTATTGACCACAACGTTTGGACGATATCAATAATCAGAAATTCTTGCAAGTGCGAGAGTTATCAGACGTCTTCAGCTTTTGGAGTGATGTATCAACTTTCACTCACCCAGACAGCAGAATAAGCTTGATTCAAACGTGCATCAAACTTGCCTTGTCAAGCCAATAAGCTTACAGCAAGTTTGCCATGGCAAGCTTAAAGCTTGCAGCAAGCTTGATTCAAGCAACAAAGTTTACACTTGTCCAGCTTGTTTTATGCATGCCAAAATCAAGCGAAAGCTAAGCTTGCAGTAAGCTTACGTGCTGTCTGGGCAGTGTTACCTATAGAAATAGGAGCATACCCACTTTCTTTCCATACGATACGTCTCTATGAGCTGGGGTACATTNTTTTAATGCGTTAGCGTTGTTCGTGTGCATATCTATATACTGTACATGTATTCGTTAGCATATTTTATAAATACAACCTACATCCGAGTAATTGTATTGATCACAACGTTTGGACGATATCAATAATCAGAAATTCTTGCAAGTGCGAGAGTTATCAGACGTCTTCAGNTTTTGGAGTGATGTATCAACTTTCACTCACCCAGACAGCAGAATAAGCTTGATTCAAACGTGCATCAAACTTGCCTTGTCAAGCCAATAAGCTTACAGCAAGTTTGCCATGGCAAGCTTAAAGCTTGCAGCAAGCTTGATTCAAGCAACAAAGTTTACACTTGTCCAGCTTGTTTTATGCATGCCAAAATCAAGCGAAAGCTAAGCTTGCAGTAAGCTTACGTGCTGTCTGGGCAGTGTTACCTATAGAATGACAATTTTCATGCTTTATTGCTTATTAGTGAAATTATTGCCTTCCAGTATTCACTAGTAAAAAAATATGTTAGAGTTTACCATCATGTCCTATTGTCACTCTTCATTCACTTCTACTTGAAAAAATGTGATTGTCGGCAGTACTGGTTTTAGTAAAGTGGTGATCGAATCAAATTTCAGCTTTAATTGAGTGACTGCATTATTAGGAGTGCTAACTTCTTTACTCAAAAATGAGGGGTAAAACCAGTCAATGAGTACTACATATAAGGAGAAATATTAAGAAAAACAATTCTTACTTAGAAATCGTGGCTAAAAAAACAGGTTGCTAACATTTCTATATTATTTATTATTGCAACCGTTAAGACGTTGTATGATTTGAAGTCCTGTTGACATTTCTTGGGTGATTTTGATCACTAGGGCAAGTATACAATCTTTCTGTCAAAGTGACAGAAAGATTGTATGCTAAAGTTAGCAAATTTGTGTATAAAGTATACACAAATTTGCTAACTTTAGAGTTGTAGTTACTTATACATGTTATGTAAGACAATTTTAGATAAGTGTAGAATCTACTCTCAATTTGAACCAATATCTGTCTTTGTGTCTGTACAATAACCAATGAAAAGTGTCATATACACAGCCATCTTGTTTGAAAATGTTGACATTGTACTTTTATTTTTAAAGAAGTTAATATTTTCACAATATGTATCCCTGAAATTGTACCTCGAAAACAGTCCAAAATTATTTTTTTTAACACGTGGAAATACAGTGGTCCTTGCTAGGCCTACGTGGTGCCTTCTTAAATTATGGGCTCCCTAGCTTAAATTCAGCAGTATTGCCTGACTTTACGTTTGCCAGCATGGAGTTCAGACCTGTCGTTGCTGCTTGTAAGAGACTCGAGAGGTAGTGCTGAGTACTGGAAGATCTGAGAACTATGAAAGCTGAATTTCAGCAGGCCTAGCTGACTGCTCAACAACTCTGCCTTCAATGTACGGTGACACCTTACTGAATTTAAAACTCAACTGCTTGCATGTCACCTACTTTACCTCTGGGCTGCTTTCCAGTCTTGTTTTAAGTTTGATATTTATCAATGTTTCAGTCATATTACAATGGTCTTCATCAGGGATGTCGCACACAAAAGTCGAAAAACTTTCTGTTCAGTTTTCAGTCACTGGATTAATAACTGTACTTAGCTGTGTTGTTATGGCACTTACCATTGTTCTCACAGTATTTTTGCTTCCTTACCTGTCTCTAATTTTTTGTGGATAAGAATAATTTTTAGTATGATGCTTTCAATGACAATATCTCAAAATTTGTCTTGAACATTTAGGCCCGTATTCACAGTCGTTTTGGAGAGATACTAAATTTAAACTAAACTGTGATTAGTCAAATCTACAAGTTTTCGTATTCGGAGACCGTGATTAGCGCTAAATACAATTTAGAATAGCTTCCAAATTTAGTTATAATTTAGATACGCCAGG
>KZ879879.1:1842-11946 GCA_003456935.1 Machilis hrabei
TTTGCCATTTGGTTTCATGAATTGAAGTTTTACTGTAGGTATATTATTGTTTACTAAAATATAAGATGCTTGCCAGAGAAAANACAAAGAAGTAAGGTTAATGATGTCCAAAATAAAATATTGGAATAAGGAGTGAATTTTGGAATTACAATAATTACGAATAACTGAAGAATAGAAATAAAAATCGAAGTTAATCATTTAGCCATTATGTTACGCTTCTTCATTCAAGATGACCTTTGAAAACAGTTTTAATTAATTTTAATTATTTAATTTTCAAACTGAAAGCCTCAAATGACTGTAAATTTGCTCCTTTTTAACAACTTATTTCAATTTTTGTGGGGAGCTCCGACCCCGAAATCCCCTATTTTGGGCGGCTTTGTTCCCCAAATTCCCCAGCACCCTGCCTATTCAGTGTATTCAACTTAATTACCTATTGCTCCCCTACCCCCAACGCATCCCCGGGGGAGAAATCTCTGAATTCAACACTGCTTGTGAATATACTGCCTTTTGCTCTTAGTTTATGTTCAAAGAATTTTTTAGAAGTGTGAGTGTGTTGAAATTTAAGTAACTAGCCTACTATTTCTTCACCGCAAGTTTTTCTTCAGTGTTACGTGCTGTGAATGTGGATGACAATTAGTAGTTACTGAAAGCACNGCTAATGACAAAGTGAGCCACTTAGGACACATTAATAATGTCCAACTACATAGTATGGAAAAAGACAATTGTAAAGGGAATTAAAACGTGTAAAGAACTGTTCGGAAATGGACGCTTTAGTGTGACTACGTTCTGAGTTGCACCTGCAAACATAATTATAATTTGCTATTTGCGGCTTTTTAGCATCTGCTACTTGTTGTCCTCGTAGCACAAAGCAGTGAAAATGTAGACGACAAACCTCTAGAATGCTTCTGCTTTTTTGCCATTTTTAATTAACTAGAAAATATAATATATAATCTTTGTATTACTATGTGAACATGGCTAGGAATTTAAACAGTACGCAAATTTTTCGTGTGAATCATTTACACCGAAGGCATTTAAGGAGTCCACGGCAAAAACGATGAGAGTCAATTTTTGTCGAAATTGAGATTTCAGCCCCATCTGTTAGATCTTTAGGAGTACTTAGTACTGGTACCAAGGTGGTAGGGGACGGCTCATTCTGTATATTGAGTGCTTTAGATTCATATTAACATGGTCAGTTACCTGTCTTTGTTTCCTCAAACTTTTCAATTTAGGACTCTCATCGTTTTTCCCGTGGACTCCTCATTTTTTTTTTAATATTTCCTAATTGCTTACATTTTGCTGTTCCAAGCTGCTGTTGTGTGTGCCAATTTCCGATATTTTCAATGTAATTCATTTTGAAAATTGTATGGCAAAGACCGACAGGTTGGCCTAGTGGTTAGAGTGCTCGCCTCCTGATCNGGAGGTGCCGGGTTCAAATTCCGGGGCCGGCTCCTAGCCCTGGGAAAAAGGGTTATCCTACGAGTCTGCCTGTGAAGCACTCCACACTAAGGTATGATCGTAGGCGTNTTCCNNGAGGNACGTTAAANGNGGGTCCCATCGATANGTGTTCGATGTAAAAGATCCCACCTCCGGCTATGTGTCGGCTGAGTGGCAAAATTCAAAATTCAGTTATCCTGAAGCGTCATTACGACGTGGATGGGGTCTTCATTAGACCTGAGATGTCATAACAGTGGGACCATAATCCAATAGCAATAGATCAACAGTATGGCAAAGTGATTTTTGTTAGGCTTGCTCCTGACAGAACAACATTTATGTTACAGATGTGAAGGAGTACAAGGATCACCTTTCGATCCTGGAAACGGATATTGCGGGTTTCAAAGCCAGGAATCATAAAGAGTAAGTATGTTTTGTTTTGAGTGGAAACTTCAGTGTCGTGTTAACTTATTAGCTAAGTAAAGACTAAATAGAATTACCGAAAGTGTTAGTTGATTATTACGATAGATAGTAAGACTTAAGAAAAATGTTACTCGAGATAATGTGTTTATTCTTTTTTTAATTGTCTTTATAAAGTAAGACGGATATGTCCACACTATTGAACTGAACCTTGAGTCTAGCGCTGTAGTGAATGCAAGTTCTTCGTGTGAAACAAATTGAATACATGTTGCCAACGAGCTGAACCTCGTGTCATTGCGAGCATTCGTGCAAGCCCCGTTTTGCTTTGCAGTTGTGCAGTTCATGTCGGAGAATACTGACAGCATATAATAAAGACCAAAAGACTAAAATGAGCTGCCACAGCCTACACACAGTGTAAGATAAACGGGTGATAGCACTTGTAGCCGGCGCGTGGACAATTTTGGTTCCCGTGTTGTCCTGCTTAGATTTTCGTCACTAGGTGGTGCCAAAGTCGTGCGACTCCACGCTGGAGTACTCTGCTGTACAGACAGCTGTTAACTATACGTTTGAGGAACACTAGTGACATATGTGGATTCAACTGTCCAACTGTTTGCAGAGTAACCCAGCGTGGAGTCCGTCGACTTTGGCACACCATCTAAGCACGTAATGACTGGGACCTTCCTTTTCAATGCAGTGTCATCACCTGTTTATCTTACACTGTGAGCCTACATTTACATTCAATATGCAACTAAAAAAAGAAGATAACAGAGACTATAGTTTTATTATTATTATTATGAAAAGCAACTCACGAAAGGGTGTAACNTGTAATGCAAAAGCAGAGTGAGTGCCAAAAGTAAACACAGAACTACAAAGAAAGCAAGTATTTACGAACCTTAGTTTTGAAGGTTTGAAGATTGTATGTATCGAGGAAAACAGTTGATGGTAGTGTGTTCCAGAGTTTGGAAACTCGAGGGAAAAAAGTGGAGTTGTAATAGGCCGTTCGGTGGGTAAAAACCGTGTAAGGATGACACGAGGCACTACGCCTAGTGGTACGAACATAGGTGGCAACAGGAGGAATTAATGATGCGAGCTCAGCAGAGCAGTGACCATGAAAATAATGGTAAAACAAACAAAGGTCCGCGACTGCACGACAGTGAGAGAGGGTGCAAAGAACCGGTGAGGGCCGGGTCATCAATTAAACGAAAATCTCGCCTCTGAATTGAGTCGNGAAGATTGAGATGGGTTTTAGGGGCGCCACCCCATACGTGTGAACAATACTGGTAAACTCTCATGTACTTAAGATTACTGGAATATGGTGGTATTTGTAGCATCTTCATTTTGTTCCTGCATGTCTCAGCAAGAACTCCAATCACTCCAGCACTAGTAAGACCCTTTTCACCCATACTGACCAAACAGTTAATAATGTGTGTGAATTGAAGTGAATCCTGGGAATAACTGAAAACAACTACAACCATTCACTCATGCCCCTTATTGCGTGGCTTGCGGTGCTGTCCAGTGAATTTGATATGACCACAAAATACCAACATCTGTTGGGATGCTGCAAGCTGTTATGCGTAATGTTGAGATGCTCGTGACGTGGTTCGGCTCGAATCACTGTTTGATATTGTGGATACGCTTTACGTTCGCTATGGGACAGTCTTTAGTGTGAGCAGGAAATTGTTGAGAAGGGAAGGATTTGGATAACATGTTTTGAAATCTACTGGATTTCGTATGTTTCATTTGACATGTTTTTGTAATTATCGCTTCAGCCAACCTAGGTAATATTGGAAATCCAATAATATTGGGTGACCATACACAGTGAAGAATTCTACATTCTACTATATTGTAATTGGAAATGGAATGAGATTTTGATGTCAATGGAGTCTGAATTTCTATATGCCACCTACAATCTTTAGCTGATCTATAACCCTAAGAAATGATGCTTCTAGCCAAGTGCTTCATTGGTGAACTCTTATNGCCACATCTCACGACGTTATTTTCACTAAAACTTTGTCTTATCCTAGCATTTTCGTTTCGTGAGATATACTTGTCGTATTGAATATCTTAGTGTTGTATAAGACTTTTGTAAATACAAAATTTTCTAACTACCAATCACAACGCCGCTATACGCTAAGATACAGGACGTAGGTAGTTCAAATCGACATATACACGAGCATGTTTATTTGTTTATCTGTTTCCTAGACAGCACCATACTGATTGATACGTTTTGTCTTAGTGAAAATCGTGTTGTGAGACGTGACCTTTACCGATGAAGCACTGGGCTTGAAGCAAACTTCTGTGGGTTGTGGATGGCAAAGCAGTTTGGTCTGTTGCTCTGCAAACTGTTTTCTTCAAGCTTAGTGCTTGATTGGTAACAATTTACTAATACAACCCTTGGCTTTAAGCAGTATTTCTTGGGTTGTGGATTGGCCTTTGGAGGTTGAACTACAACAAAGTCTTATTCCACATCCAATTAGAAGGTCGAAGTGTCAATAGAGTGCTGTTTAAAATGTTCAGCCTTGGTCAAGATTCTTGAAATCTTCTTTGTAATTTGATATGTTTATTTGAAGTGATTGTTGTGCGGTTGCAATTAACGATTAATTAAATTCTTTAATTATGTTACAGCTTTGTGCAGATGAGTAAGGACTGTGAGGTTTTATCTGATGAACTGTCGCTTATCACTAATCGTGTAGAAGCATGCGAAAGGAGGGGATCAGTAGTCAAGAAAGTTGTTTCTGTAACACGAATGAAGGAAACGGGTTCAGATATAATTGAAAGCAGACCTAAGGTAAGACAAAAATAAGAAGAAAACTTCAGTAGAAACTTTAAAAAATTCTTAGGATTAGCTAACGTTATACAGATGTTCCACATCTCATGAAGGGGTAAGGCTCTACAGTGAGCAATAAAGGAAAAATCAGGTATAGTTGAAGTCCCTTAAATTGCCCTAAAATACATATACCATTTTTAATTGCATAATCTCTTCCCCCTCTTTATAGTACGGTAGTCTAGAATAAGTAGTATGCAAACCTCAAATTAATTTTTGTCGCTATACGGATGCCAAAATTGACAAACTTACGATGGAGGTGCTGCCATCTATTATCCATTTTTGTACATATTATAACAGCGGGTGCTGTTTCTTTNAAAAAAATAAGTTTCGCCTCGTAATTACGTATTTAATCACCATTTTTTGTCACATAAAAGTATGTGTTTGCATTCAGTGTTAACCTTATTTTATACAAAAGTCATTCGAACATTGAAATATGACAATTTCATGAAGGAATATGATGAAATACGTACAGAATCAGATATTAGATGGCAGCACTTATGATCGCATATTTATCAAATTTNGCATCCAAAACCTTTAATTTTGTTTCCCAGGCGAGATAGGGCTATTAACCACTATCATCCTTTGCGGGAATGGAACACGAAGACCCGTGGAATCCATTCTCCATCCCATCTTGATGATTTCTCACACCTTATTCTACCAAGTTGGTCAAAGACATGAAAAATTGTCATTGTCGGGTACTCTATGCCTGCAAAGGGTTACATAATTTCTTAGTAAAATTACTGTCCTTTCATTTTGAAATACTTAAAAAAAATTTTAATATGCAAAATATAACTTCACGGTGTTTTTATGTACGTAAAATTACATTATGACGAATACACGGTTGAACTAAGTAGCGACTGGGTAACATGTGTACACAGATATTCGAAATGCATTCTTTTGGCCAGCGATTCCCACACTGGCCAGGTTTTTCTGGCCAAACAGGCACCAAACAAACTTGTGACTTTCTCTTGTGTTATTGAAAATTTTAGAAACAAGATAAAAATGTGCCATTTTGAAAAGAGGAAAAGAAAATGGCTGTAGGTTGAGAAACGATGAAAGACGACCCTCGGTGTGGACACCCAGGCTTCACGAGGCCAAAGATTAATGTTGAACTTGAACGTGTGAAGGCTTCCATGTGTAGAGATTGACGAGATGCTGGGTACGAGAAGACATGAACGTGAGGAAAGAGCGTGCAGAGAATGTTCTGAAAAATTTGAGCGATGATCAGTGCAGTGCGCCTGTACATTTGACATTGTCAGTTCATGAGTTACTTGCAAAAAAGCCGATTGCTGTCGCAGTCCTTTTATCACCCTGTGACCTTTGAGTTGATTATTTGACTTCATGGTCCCATTATTCTCATTGTGATGTAACAGAGACACCATCAGGATATCTGAATTTTTCCACACATATAGCTGGTGGTGAGTTCTTTTACATCNATCACTTGTTGACGGGACCCCACTTTTAACGTCCCTCCTGGATGACGCCTACGATCATACCTTAGTGTGGAGTGCTTCACAGGCAGACTCGTTCATAGGATAACCCTTTATACTCAAGGTTAGGAGTCAGCCCCGGGATTTGAACCCGGGACCTCCCGATCAGGAGGCGAGCGCACTACCACTTGTTTCTGAAGTTGAAATTGAAGGCCAGAGGCAATAATTTTAGACTGTTGACATCGTTTATAGGTCTGGGCCTCAAGTTATCAAAATCCTCACAGAATCTGACCTCCTATTCTGCTACGAAGGACAAAGAACGTGCTTGCCTAAATGCGTTATGTCTGAGGATTGTTACTTTGAAGGGGGCTATATTTTTTTACACAATTCCTAAAAATTAAGTCGTATTAATTTTCTGACATATCACGTAGATCTAAAGCAAATGAGAGATGGTACCTAAACATTTTTTTAAAAGGGTTCATAAGAGTTATTTTTCTTTGTGTTGATATAATTTTATTTTTGTCACAGGTCTTGAGGTAGATTCTGTTTTATTTACAGTTGTTGAGTATTATACCTGCTGAATTGTGTTTTGTAGGAGATAGTGGAGTTTGAGGAATTTCTAAGAAACACGGGAGGTCACACAGGAGGCTGGAATGAAGAGGACCATTCGATGTTTGTACACGTGTGGGAGAAATCACAAGAAAGGCACTGGAAGACGTTTATGAGCCTTATGTACGACACATTTCCATGTAAGTTGTCTATTTACTATTAGTTACTCAAGTACTGTTCCATATAATTCGTGGTGGTCCAGCATCCCCCCCCACAAAAAAAAAAAAAATGTCCTCTAAAAAGAATGAATAGTCCCCCAGAATTTAGTTATTATTGAAGCTATTTTTAGTGATTCTCCAGATCAGTGGTGGTGTGTTTGTTAGAATATAGAGGTTGGGCGAAATTAACTTAGCTGCTACTTTTTTACTGCCACTGCTTCTTCTCTGTTACGTGCTGTGAACGAGGTTGACATAGCAGCTAACAGCAAAATACTACTATGTTTCTAGTGCAACACTAAAGCATAAATTTCTAAACAGTTCTTCACATGTAAAGTAAAGTGTAGACGGGCTTAAAACTTGTGAAGAACGTTTCAGTAACAGACTCTTTGTGGTGACAGTGTTCTGAGTTGCTCCCGAGAACATAGTTGCACTTTGCTGCTACCATNGTTCTCATTCATAGCACATCAAAATGAAAAAGAAGTAGGATCTGAAAAGGTAGCAAGCAGCTAAATTAGTTTTGACACACCTCTAGAAAATGGTGAGACATTGCTACAAATAAATGGTTTTCTGTTTTAAAAAAATTCCCCAGACTTTTTTTTTAAAGTAAGTACATAATGGTATACCAAATCATATTTCCTTTATTATGTGTAACGTAGGTACAGAGAAGGGAGTAAATAGCCTTTGTGATGTATGAGGGGCAGTCAAATGAAAACGGGTCACCACGCATAGAACTCAAGGCACGCAAAAGTTGGTGACACAGCTGTTTACTAATGATACTGCCATCTGTGGGGAAGGAGGGAAGCACAGTGACAACTTGCACGTACACACTCGTAGTTTGTTTTTTGCGCTGGAAGTGAGGTGAGGGTTACGTGTATTCGTCCAACATCAGAATGGAGGCGAGTAAAGAAGAGTAGAGAGGTGTGGTACGCTTTTTGATTGCTGAGGTTTCTACAGGACGAGAAATTCGTCGTCGCATGTCTGTTGTGTACGGCGAACACTGCATGTCACGTTCACGTGTGCTGGAGTGGCATAACATATTCCGCGATGCACGCGTNTCACTGCAAGATGATCCGCACCCAGGACAGGCCCATCGCTTCAATACTTCTGATGTTATTACNCATGTGGATGGTCTTATCCGGGAAAACCGACGGTTCATAGAGGAAGAACTTCGTGGTTTTGTGGGGATAAGCCATGGTTCCATGCACGCCATTATCAAAGACCACCCGCAGTACCAAAATATTTGCGCGCAATGCATTCCACATCAACTGATGGAGGGCCAAAAGACTTGCAAAATGGCCGTATCTCTGGGTCACCTACAGCGGTACCATGAGGAAGAGTATGCGTTTCTGTCCCGTATCGTTACCGGGGACAGAACGTGGTGCCACCATTTAGAGCCGAAGAGCAAACGGCAAAACCAACAGTGGAAACACGTGAATTCTCACCCGCAGAAGAAGTCCAAATCCATACACACAAGTTCAGGGAAAGTCATGATGACGTTCTTCTTCGACTGTAAGGGCCCGCTGCTTGTGCACTTTCTCGAGCATAGGGCCACAATCAATGCGAAGTGTTATGAACACAATTTGCAGAAACTGAGGCACGCCATAAAATCGAAACGTCCTGGAATGCTTTCGAACGGCATCATCCTTCTCCATGATAACGCCCGCCCCCATACGTCCCATCTGGTGAGGTATTTGGCTGGGAAACACTTCAACATCTTCCCAACAGCCCAGATCTTACCCCATGTGATTTTCATATTTTTGGCGACCTGAAGAGTGACATTCGTGGACGTCGGTTTCAAACGGACGAGGACGTGTGCGACTGGTTAAGGTTATGGCTCTGTCGGCAGACTACATGCTTCTACAAGAATGGAATTGACCGTCTTGTCTACCAGTGGGATAAATGTATTAACAGTACTTTTGAGGTAATAAATTTTCAATGACACATTTTGGCATNTGACCCATTTTCATGTGACTGCCCCTCATATATGTTCCTTCCTCTGTTGTTTCTATACAATATGCATTTTTGGTAATTCTAGTTGGTTTCCCTCCCAATCACCTCAAATTGTTGAGACCTCAGTATTAATGAAGGCCGTTTGGAAAGTAAGGAATTGTCAGGGAAAAAAATAAACCAAAAGTTAAATACACCATTAGTTTACTTTTCTGCATAGTCACCACGGAATACAAACGCTTATCATACAAGGGCACCAGCTTTTGAAGGCTGTCATCATCATCTAAGGTTGCCACCAGTTGCCCAAAATGTATTTGAGCTCGACATCACCTGTGAGGTTCTGCGAAGCCAAGACATTTTTGAGTTGAATTCAATTGTTGCTTTGCCTCCAAAAACTTCCTGTCCTCATGGAACTTCACAGGTGATAACGACGAGCTTTAACGAACAGTCGAGAATTGCTGGTGACCTTGTATATTGAGGGGATATGAAAGCCCCTGCTCCGCTATGACACGTGCCTTAATTCGGGGTTGCCTACGTAGAGAAGTAAGCTAATGTATTGGTTAAGTTTTGACTGTAACATATATATTTTTTTTTTTATTGTTTGACCGGCCTTCACCATCTGGTGGCCATCGAGTTTTGCATAGCGATGCACAATTTGGCGTTAGTGATGTCAAACACGTATATTTGTTGTGCACTGCAAGTTCTTTGAGAATTATGAAGCTAATATTTCCAGCAAAGACTTTAACAACAATGATAATTAAAGTTAAAAACAAATTGAGCAGTTTAAGTTCATAGTTTTTCTNTTGTTTANGACTGTTCCATGATAACTTTTTAGTAATAGACTTATATTCACCAAACTTGGTTTATCTTTATTAGATGATGAGTTGATCACGGTAGAACAGTTGGTTGGTTCACACTCTAGGAGTCGTGGGTTCAATACCCACTCAGTGCTAGGTGTTGTGATTGTCAATTCACCTCCATTAATCAATACATTGTGAAGTGATGTTGAACACTGAACAGTAAACATCATCATTTACGTTGGATTGAATATATAGATCACTGGGATGGTGAATTAAATTATAAAATGATCACTTTAATTCTTTTTAAATAACACACAAACTTTGTCACCAATTAATAATTTGAATGAGAAAATTATGTTTGATCATGTGTCACAATATTGTTTCGCGTTGTCTGCAGTAAAGGACATGCATGCAATAACAATAGCATTTTTCAAACTGTCCAGACTTTCCGGTGGATTAGCACACACCCTGTTTTGCACAAA
>KZ879899.1:2234-16737 GCA_003456935.1 Machilis hrabei
CGAACCGTAACGGTATAGAAAGAATAACGTTATTGCATGGAAACGAAATATGTCGTTACCAACTGGATTTAACGAAATGCAATAACGAAACTATCCGTTACTCCTCGAAACATGTTACGTTACCGTTACCGTTAAGTTATCTGTCCCTGCTTTACGGACTCTTCTTTCTCACATAATGATAATCGATCAGCACTGAAGGTAGTCTTGCACCATGGACAATTTGGCTATCTTAACATACTGTGAACATTTTCAACTATTCTACCATTCCAACTGTAGCAATAATAACATACATTAAGACTTTTATTATGGGTACTAATTATACAGATGGATAAGAAATCGTCAGTTGCTGTCCCATTGACCAAAGGGTCGAAATGCTTGGCTCATATGACTTTGGGCAACATACAGGGTGGGGGAGACTATGGTTGGTANAATGTTTGTCATGAACAAAACTAAATGATAAAATGGTTCATCTTAATGCTGTACTGTACCTGTTTTTGGTTCTATACCCTCATTAACCGTTTAGGCTTTATTTCAACTACACGGACATGCAAATATGCGGGTAAAAGTACACTATATTTAGCAAGCTTGATCAACTTAGGAGGAGTACAGCGCTTTTTTTAAAGATGGCATACATAAATTGAACCAGTGCAGCAATGTGTTCGAAGCTGAAAATAATTTTCATTTTAAAATTTTTGGGGGAGACAGGTTGACCAAAGATAGTGTACTCTACCCAAAATACATTTAGGTTTATACTAATTTGAACAAAGGGCACGTTAGTTTCTTTAAATATGTTATTTAGTCCTACTTTCCAAATGATTTCAAACATGAGTAATGTGAATGACTCGTTTTTCACACCTAGATGTTTCCGGCCTGATGGAGCATACACAACACTTTATTGGCTTAGCCTGTANANAGGTTATTTAATTGGAAGCATCATTCCGTTTGGTAGGACATCATGACTTCCAACATAAATAGTTGTAGTTAAACTGCACAATATACAAATATGAATAGCTGGGCAGCTTTAATTAACTATTGTAATGTTTTGGAATCCATATAAACCCATCCTATAAGCTTACTCTTTTCAATGTCATTTTTGTAACATAATAGGGAATCTTAATTTGCAGTCTCGTGCGGGGAATGTCAAACTGTACTAGCACAGTTAAAATATTGGATTTTTTGTGTCACAAAAGCTTAACTTTATAGAGAATACTTAAATCAATACCGGTACAGTATTTGCCACGCACACACAATATTTTCACTTCCAAATCATTGCAATAGTTAACTGAAATTAACTAGCAATTTGTGTTAGTTTGTGTCGTCTAAAGACTATGACGCAAAATTTCAAATATTTATTTTTGAAGTCATATCCTAATAAATATTGTGTTACTGCAAATAGACAATTACTCCAAAATGAATATCGTCAGTCCCGGTAGCCTTGCATGCCGGAGGTCCCAGGTTCGATTCCTGGCTAGGGCTGGGTGTTATTTACTGTCTAAATAAAAAGTGTTCATCATCACCTTGATAAACAAATAGCGTAGATAACTCATACTAAAAAAACTCTCTTGTACCAGGTAAATGACCATGCAGTCACAGACCTAACAGAATCGTTAACGAAGAAAAAAAAACAATGTCCACTAGTTAGAATTCAAGGAACTGTACTTTTTAGAATTTGAGTTTGAACCAAATAAATGAGCTAAGAAATGGTGCACCTTATACAAACTACATAACTTATGCAATACTGGTAGTTATAGAATACTTACTTTCAATTTAGATTTTTGTGCCAATCTATGAATGTAAATTATCCCATATGTAAATATGATCTAATGCCTAAAAATTAAAGATCACCTTTTGAATAGTCATTCTTTTCGTTATCATCTTCCTTGTTGTCGTAAGCCTATATGTATAATAAGGGGTAGGTAATATAAGATCTGGGAATATATTTTTATTCTTGGGGAATAAGGTTGTTGGCTGGCAGGGTGCATTCATTTTGCTAACTAGACCTACATGTATTAAACTTATTATGAAACTATACATTTAGATAAATAATATTAATTACAGACACAAAACAGGAGGGTCCAGTTGAAGGGTGACCATCATGGAGCTAGTGGCAAAGTGCGAAAAAGTCCATTTTTAACAAAATATACATATTTAATAAATTGCAAGGTGTCACTACATAAAGAATAACATTACAGAAGTAGTGTATATGGTAATAATTGGCTCATTCAAGTTTTAGTCTGACTAAAGACATTTTTAGAGGAATCAGTAATGCGTTATGAGTGCTGCACCAAAATAGAGGAAAATAATTGCCCAATTTTAACCAAATTCAAACCTGAATGGTGTCAATGTATCACTAACACTTTACTGTATATAACCTAGTTAATACACATGTCATACCATCTGAAGCATAACGCACCATGCATGTCGAGGCAACACACGTGTGTTGCAAAGGAATGGTAAAAATGTGTGAATGTATAATTAAAATTACACAATCTAAGTATTGTAATGTGCACATTAGATGTACAGTGATCCATCCCTTGAGTTGCAATTAACTAACAGCAAATAGCATTTATACCTATACACTCAGTAAAAAGTGCCAATGTGCTATGTGTGTACTTTGTTCGAAAAATCACTTTCACTTAATGTGTGGTTAACAACAGGCAGGCAATACACAGAACTGAGCACACTGATGTTCCATGCACTTACAATGTACCTACTACTACAAGACCCTACTTTATTATAGAAAATATTAATTAACCAGTTTATGCTTGAATTCAAATGAGACTAGTAAGTAAACACAAGATTAAAATGACTGTCTAGTAATTATTAGAATGTTTGTCATACAAGAAAGCTGTATTTAAGTTGTAATTGAGAAATAGTTGGACTGCATGGTCTCATTTAAATATATTGCCCTACTAATTTTGTTCCAAGAATCTGAATTCTGCATGTGTTGTATTAGATAGCAGAGGCTTAAGAGGTGGACGATGCTACATTGTCACCAAATACCGATAATAATCAATTTGATATTATGTTGGTTAGCCTACCCCAATGTATTAGGTTTCATTTGATAAAAAGTTTGTAGGCTAGTCTTAAAAATTCAACTAGGCTAGAAGNGTTTGTAGGCTAGTCTTAAAAATTCAACTAGGCTAGAAGTTCTTACAAAATAATAATTTAATAAAACTGTGTGTAGAAAGCCTGGCAGATAAAAACGTTCCTGGAAGTGATGTCATATGACGAACACCTGAATCGCACAATATTGGTACAAAATTGCCACATCGTAGTCTGGTTTGGCTAGTTATAAGGCAAATGATCAAGCTGAGTCGGCTCAGCTGGAGCTTGAGTAGTGGAATGTAAAGTACGGTACTCTTATTTGGCTCAGGAATGCTTCACAACTTTGAAATTTAAGACCCAGAGAGGCACAAAGGTTTCACATTTGCTACTTACAGGTTTAAATCCTCTGAAATNTGTTTCAAATTTCTATTTTTGCTCTTTGATGACAGGTAAACATTCCCTTACCCATCATCCATGAAAGTCAAATGCAAAACAAATCATCTTATTGGTGGATTGAGGCAGAACTTATTGTTTTCAGGTACGGTACGGTAACTTACACTCATACTAGCAGTTAATTGGTAGACCTACATCTTATACACAAACTAGCCTACAGTACATAGCTGCATTAACTGCATATTTACCTTCAATTTGTTGGCGTAATGTATGAACGACGCTGATAGGAGCACGATCCAATTAATTATTTGTGAGTTTTTGTACGTCTTGTTCTCTGTAGTAACTTCGTATTTTCCTTGAGCCCAGATGATCTCATTCGAATGCGTAAATCTAATGCATAAGCCCTTCTCAGTGCTCAGAATTAGCTGACATCTCTGTGGACGCCGGGGTCTAGGTTGCCGGCTCTCCAAAGTGCTGTAGAGTTTGACATTTACTACAGTGTTGGTAGAGGAGTCACGAGTACCATCAGGTGATAATTAAGTATCTTAATTGCATCTAAACTAGAATACCTATTACACTTGCATCATATATAGCATGACTTGTACAAAAACCTTTTGGGGTTTCTGTATCCGTATTGTTATAAGATCCTTAACGAATTTGAATGAATATTGTTTTCTTTTCCTAGTGTCACAGTAATCATGCCATTATCCACACTTTCGTAATGGTTTAAAGTTTTTAGTAAGCTACGTAATACAACTTCAATGATCAGAGCCAATTGGTGATCGACATTAGATAATTATACCTAAATAAGAAGGCGTGACTGTGATCTTCACCACTGTAGTAACACATCTTTGTGGAACACAAACTGACTATGACAAGCGATATTCCTCTTATATTGAACTTCTGATGAAACAATATTGGACAAAGCTATTTACAGTATAAGTAACTATCCATTATACGTCTCACATCCGTCGGCCATACATATAATTTGTGAGTGTTACAAGACTATCTGGTGCTTGAAAATTGCTAGAATTTACNCAAATGGAAGCAACCCACGAAAGCGTATATAACATGTAGTGCACAAGCACCGTGAGCGCCAAAAGTGGACACAAAACTGGAAATAAAGTAAGTGGTTGTGAACCTTAATTTGAATGTTTGAAAAACAGATGACGGTAGAGAGATCTAGAATTTGGGAACTCGAGGGAAAAATGTAGAGCTGTAGGTAAAAAGCTTGACCATGAAAGGAAGACACCTTGCCTACTACTAAGAATATGGGTAGCATCAGGAAGACGAACCAAATATGCTAGCTCGATAGAGCAGTGACCATGAACATAACGATAAAACAGACAAAGTTCAGAGACTGCGTGACAATTTTAGAGATGGTCTAAAGAGCCAGTGAGGGATGGTTCACACCTTTCTATGGTGACAAAATATGATAGTAAGGTAGTTTTAATCAACTGCAAGTAATTATGTCCCCACAAGTTTAAGCGCCTGTAAAAATACATCATTATCATCAGTGATCCAGTTGAAGTTAGAGCTAATTAGTTCTGACAAAGTATCTTGAACTTTCAGTATTTAAATTATCTTCCTAATGTCATGGCAAGTATTATCTGTGAATTAAATCTGCTAAGGTCGCTGGCAACAGCAGAGTTGCTAAGCCACGTGTAAATGGAGAAATTAACAATTTATTTTCAAACTTTTCTAGTTTATTTATTTACGAGTTCGAGGAAACATCACTACAGATGATGTGAAAGCGTAATTACTGTAAAGCCCGGGCCATAAACTTCGCACGCCATGCACGTACGCCCTACGCGGGCCGGAATGGGAAAGTTCAAGTATAGGATCTCCATGATGGCGTTCACAGAAAACGCCTTGCACGCTTCTGGTTTCTACTGGTTACTGACGCTAGTAAATATGATTTCAACTTTTAATGTTTCTCCCCGTGACGCTAATATCCTCTTTGCGTTTGGTGTATACTTTCAGAATATCGATATTAATTATGGTTGTTTCTTCGAAATAGAAGAATAACAAAATCAGTACACGTGCTTTAAAACCTATGTACGATTAATTGGATTTCTAGAAAACCCACCTAACAATAAAAATAATTATTAATTTCAACCTAAGAGAGTATTTTTTTTCTGTTGTTGTATATATAACAAACAACTTAAGTATGTGGTACCCAGTTTCAAGTTAGATGGCATTCAGGTTATTACTGTAGTTAGCGTGGTAGGTAGGCTGGCAGCACATTGGATTTTCTGTCCGTCAGAAGCAATGTTCGTGAACGGGTTAGTTTTTACTAGCGTGCAGTGAGTGCGATGTGTATGTCCCGGGCTTTCTACCTACGTTACATTGATATGGATTACATCTTTCAGAAAATCTGAAGTTTATAATTATATTTTGACTGGTTCTTATTTGCATTGATGCATTTATTTTCGAAATTAAGTGAAAGTATCCTCTTTAATATGATTGAACGTGTATGACCTACCTATATTCATATTTAACACCAAACAACCTTTGAACACTTACAAATGTTTGGATCAATTTCCTGTTCACCTTTAGTAAGTTATAACACACATACAAATCTGTGTTTGTTCAAAACTGGTGAAAAACAACAACAATTTTTTACGTTGCGTTGCTTCGAGCATAGGCTTGCAATCTAGCGGATTTCATTCCTCATGGGGCCAGCATTTTCGACCTAGGAACTATAACCCTGTTGTACTTACGGATGGAAGCTCGGCTAAGGAAATAGTAGGTGTGCGAGTGTGATGATGACTGATAATGGATTTAGGAACACTTTGTAAACACCGNGTGCATCAGCCCTTTAGCTACCAAACCTTAACATTACAACAGTGACGTGCGGTGGTCTCACTACTGGGCCATCAATCAACGTTGCCAAACGTATTTTCCATTATGCATCGTTTGTTGATATGGTAACCTTTAACTGTAGTGTGCTTGCAGAAACCATGAAGACGTTTGGCAATGTTGATTGATGGCCCAGTACTGCATCCACCGCACTTCACTGCATTGCAACTTGATTCAGTTGAAGCTGGCAGAAAGGAGGTTCACCGTTGATGTGTTCATTTCTACAGCTCCACTAGACTTTCGAACCACTAGCCGCTTACTTCTAATTAACATTTACAGTAACATTGTAGTTAAAGTATTAACAAACTTACATACGATGAAAAAAAGTTAAATAATGAAAGCTTAGTATGCTTTTTTGCTTTTAATCCTTTACTATTTATGGAATTACATAACGTGACATAAATATTTTTATTTATTCNTATTTACACACATAAATACATAAACAACACCCACAGCTGCACACTTCTTGTTTTTAATCAACGTCAACAAAAATACATACAATTTGTTAAATATTTACAATGGACGTTACTCGTGAATGACTAGATTCGCTTTTTCCTTCGGCATTAAACGCTTGAGCACTACAAACAAACTGGCAACAGCGCATTAATAAATATGACATAATGGCTACCAGTCATTAAGTCGGGGTTTACTGCTAAATTTACTCATCTACTAACAAACATATAAACATTATGGTAAGCTGTTAAGTTAGTACAATACGATTACAAGAAAACACATAAATAAGTTCAACGTTAGCTTACCGAAAGAAGTATATAAAACCTGAGTTCCAAGATCAAATATTCATACATTGATGGTTATTCAAACCCTTTTTAAAGGTTTCATTGAGCGATGGTGAAGAAATCATTGAGACAAAAAACCAACAATANCAGGGATTATTTCAGTAGTCAGATACAGACAGACACACATACACCACTCTGTAGTTAAGGGTAAATTCATAATGTCAGCATAATGAAGATTCTGAATGGTTACACTATACACACCGAAGTTTGCCCTTCGAATCATTCCATACCAAGTNGTCTAAATTTGAAGGTGGTTCGTGCTCGACCATCTTCAATGTAGTTCAAATTTCATGTGAGTATACAGAAANGTGTATGAAGCTCTGAAAAAATGTCAGCTTCATATGAGGTATGCCTGGGCTACTGGGTCTTTTCTGTGGATGCCATCCATGATGCTCGAATTCAGTTAGAAAGAATTAGCAAAGTTTCACGTGTCATCATTCCACAACCACAGTACCTATAATAGTGCCCTGACATTTGGTACACGAAAGTGTTAGGCNCTATTATGAAAGCGTACAAACCTCTGTTGTTTCACAGTTTGGTCTGAAAATGGTAATTAAAATTCACTGCTGCAAATTTAAGCTTTACTTTTGCTTATTTACATCCTGTGATATATATACCTAAGGTCGTGTTACCAAAATCTAAGATGCCATATTTGACCTATGTTCACGAGGCAACATATTTTATAGCATAGTTGGAAAGCGCAGAGTTTTTGATTTAGAATCCANTTTTCTCATTGTGGTTTCTCTCCATTTAAAGTATGAAAAAAGCTTCGAGGATAATGCAATTTGTTATGCACTTNAGATTTTACTAATTGGATGACCAAGTTTAACATGCTACACAGGAAAAACCCCAACAACTAAAAGCCTTAAATTAAATTTGAAACACTTACTTAACTTTTTGTGCAGATCTCGACAATTCCATTGCTAAGCCTTCAAAGCATGTGCATTTGTCGTAATTAGGTTTGAAAGCGCTATTCCAATTCATCATGATGAATTTAATCCGTAATTTGGTAACCAACGTCTTTAAATAAAAACCTCTGGTAAAATGCAATTGGACCACTACACAAGCCTAGACACATGTTACAAGTGGTTTAAGTTGAAAGTACAGCGTTTATTTACTGATTAGTATATTTCAGATCAAACATTGTGTCAGATTTCACATGCCACTGTCAAAATGTTTGCAATGAGATATGATAAAAAATACTAGGAGATTCTTAAGGATTCAAAACTAATCCATGCATTGGGCAATGGTGGNTATGCTAGTATCNGTCTTATGATTGGTAACCCTCTTACCAAAGGGCCACGCTCGATAGNCATGCAGGTTGAGCNACGGATAGCGGGCTCTGTACCTANATTCACAAACCTAAAACGTGGCCAATGCCTAGGATCATCNCTGGCTAAATTTTGAATTACCATTTTCAACCGAGTTGAAACCCAGACCCTTACTATCTATCNTAGCACACTTATCAAAATATTTCTTGCGACAGAGAACGAGAGTGACAGTGGCATCCACATGTTGCCCAGTTAGAGGCGACAAACATTGAATANCCGTGGATGGTGGTCAGTAAGTGAGGCAGAGTAGTAGTGGGAATAGTCAGCCGCCGATCACTTGGCGAGAACGGCAATGAGAGCTGTTTTTCACTTCTNATTTGGCGATAACAGCAATGAGTGCTCCCTATCACCACCGGTCACTTGGCGAAAGTGGCATTGACAGCTGACTGTCACCGGTTACTTGGGGAGAGTGCTGTTGCTTATCCTCAGTCATTTGGTGAAAGTGGCACTGTGTACTGCTGCTTATTCTTGGTCAGTTGGTGAGAGTGGCACTTACAAGGAGAGGGCCCGAACCTGACAACAAAGAATCCTCACAAAAGTAGTGTCAAAATGTGAAACAGACACACAAAAGACGATGTTGAAGTCTATTTGACCCAATGCGTAGGCGTTTTGACGCTAGGGGCATTTGAAGTCACAACACGCTAAAATAATAACTTATGTTAAACACGCTTCTGGAGCCAGGTGTCAATGGCACAGTGGTTAAGGTGTCTGGCTACGGACACAGATGTTGCAGGCTCGAATCTCCTGGAGGAAACAATTATTTACTTCGTGTTACTATTTATTATTTTGTACAAATAAACAATGCTCACTAACTATTTGAAACTGTTTATCTTATTGACTGTAATTCAATTTGTTGCACAACTAACAAATTGAATTACAGTCAATGAGATAAACAGTTTCAAATAGTTAGTGAGTGACAACTGTCTGTCAAAGGTCAATTGGCGAGAGTGGTATTAAGAATTGACAGCTACCGGTTACCATGTGTGAAACGGACATAATACAGTTTTCAGTAACTACTGTTCTCTTAATCGTGCATTCCTTGTTACTATGAAGTGTAGAAAATGGGAAGTATAGCAAGAGAGAAGATAGGATTGACAACATTGTGACTAATAAATGATGTGGCTAAATTGTATTTTCCTTGTTGCTATAATTCTCGTCAAACTGAAGTTTCATGCTCAGACAGTTATTAATACGGACGATGTTTAGTCAGCCAAGTGGTCTGAGTGGTGAGAGGATCATCAACATGACCTGGAGAATGGAATCTACAGATCCTGAAGTCGGTTCCCCGATTTCCCACAGAGAGTGAACTAATTTTTCAGTAAAAATATAAACATCATTCATTGTCACGTTCTGATATAATGCCCTGCCTTGCCCCAATAATAACTAGTTAAGACGACAATAATTATATATTNGTACCACTCCTTTCTGGGAACAACTGGTCAACTACATTTGCTGCCACAACATCTACTTTGAAGACAGGTAACTCAATTGTGTATTACGCAAATATGCATGGTCGACATTAGTTNAATTTCTTACATTGGCTATAGTGAAGTGGGACATTCACCCTATGCCGCCCATTANCTTTCTCTTGTTTGAAACGGGAGACGAAAAAGGTTGACCAGCAAGACAAACGCTGCCCTGGCGATCGCACTGCCACCTGTCCACTCAAGCAAATATGTCTTAAAATGGCTTGAAGTAACATGGTTACATCTGCTTTCAATGCGTCGAAGCCCATAAAAATATGGCGTTTAACTGCGTGCGTGGACAGGTGGCAGTGCGATCGCCAGGGAAGCGTTTGTCTTTCTGGTCAACCTTTTTCGTCAACAGATATTCCGTCAAATGCCTAACTTCTCCTTGTACAAAAAAAAGGTGTACATTGGGGAAACATCTTCCTTACTAAAANTGTATGGTGTAAGCCTTAATTAAATTGATTGAACGCTGAGTCCATTATCTAAACAAAATTACTACATAACATTTGATTTCATTCCCTCGTTTTCATACAAACACATATTATCCATTTGATAAATTAAACTCATATACTGTATATGATAAATTAAAATTCCACTAAACCATCAATTCTCGCTATATCAGCAAACACAACTCCCGACACCTTGATATCTCGTCAAATTATGGAATGACTGTAACTGTGGCTCCACCTGACGATCGGATTCTCTCGTGCTTTGAATAGCGTTGCCATCTGTAGGAAGTTCATACGAACTTCTTCCACTTTCGCTAGACGAATCTCGGGTAACGTGCGGTGGATTAGCGGCAACTGATGTTGTTGTGGAACTCAATGGAAAACTTGACGTTGAAGTACTTGTGGAAGCCAGCAGCTTTACACCTGGTATTCCACTACATCTGTTATCGAAGCCAACGTTCGTACCTTTTGGATACGGTTCATGGTGATTCAAGTATTCGTATATAGATGGAGCTGGTGCAGCAGTCCTTTGTCCGTTATTACCAGAATTTCTACAATCAAAGTATGGGGTTACTGATGGTGGATATGCGGACGGATCTTGCTGATGCAGAGGTGGATGGCTGTGATGACTTCCCGCTATGCTTGCTGAGGTTTGAAGTGGATTATCTAAATACTGGAAATGAAAACTATAGTACGGAGAATTAGTGGTGCCTCCACCAGCGAGGTGAGATAAATGNGAACCATACATCTGATTGAAAACATCGGAATAATTTCCTTCGCGGAAGGCTACAGCTGCTGCGGCGACTGCCGATGATCCTGTTGGAGGTTTGTTGGCAGATGAGGCAGTATGATATGATTCTGCAGCTTTAACCATACGGTGGTGGCCTTCAGCATACGCCATGTTGAAAAGAGCGTCTGGGTCGCACACGAACTTGTAAACATAACGTTCTCCTAAAACATAAGACACAAAACATCTTTAAATTTCCTAACAACATAACGTGGTACATAAATATATACAGCCTTTATATATACATAAAAATTTGGGAACGTGACCACCCCGGATCCGATCAGGAGGGCGAGCACTCTACTATTAAATCAACCTGTGGGTAGTTTTCAGCACAAAAATACAAAGACTGTATTAATTAAATGTGACAGAGATACATATACATTTGTGACGTATTTAAGNGTTAAATGTCACACAACTAGAGCAATTAAATATTTGTAAATGTGATTTAGGTAGCACCCAAAACTCGTGAATATTTACCAATAATTTGACTTCTCTGACTTAAAAAGAGCATGTTACTTAAGATTCATATACCACTAATCTTTATGGACATTCTACACCAAGAACTAACTTGTAAGTAACAAAATACTTGATTCAAAATTACATTACCTGCGTTGTTTTTATGCTTTAAAATTGAAGGGTATAGTGTAAAATGGTACACGCCACAAAATACACTTTCTTCAGGGACGCTAGAAGCAGCTTACTGGATACAAGCATAAAGTATATTTTCACAAATGTTTTTTGCATGTGCCTTTTTTCCATTGAGTCTCTCAAGTATAGCGCCGACGAATTACATAAAATGTTTTNTGATAGATATTAACAGCCTTCGTGACTTCGTAATGATTTACCATCCCAGTATTCGAGCCCTTTCCGCTACACTTTCAATTATCCCACTAAAATAGCTTCCCTATCTGCTTCTACCCAAACCACTCATAATTTCAACAAATCCTCTGCCATGCAGTGCTAATACATTTTGTAGGTACGTTGTATTTGTCCGAGTACATTTTACACATTATGTTTAGAAGAGGAATTTCTGGTGTAACACTGTTCCGTGATACGTTGGTAAAGTAAATGCAGCAAAAATAGGTTAAAGTGTGCTGTTGGTGGTTTCCAATAGGTTTAGAAGATTTTTTTTAGCAAATTAGCATTAAAGTAAAAAGTTTAGTCCCATCGATGTTCGATGTAAAAGAACCCACCACCGGCCCTGTCAAATAAGTGCTAAAATTCAGTCATCCTGAAGCGTCTCCATTAGAGCTACTAGTTCAGTAACGTGGGACCATANACCCAAATACCCAAAAGTACTGAAAACTACATACACTTCACAATCATCTGGGTAACTGACACACAGCGGTAAATAAAAATACGTAAAAAGTTAGATACTCCGTCAGGACGTGTGGGAGTATGGCTTAGTCCTGATGACCACAGAACAGACAAAATATAATTGACAATAATTACTAGGGCGTCCTTTGAGGCTATACTACATGATCGACATAACGTGGCTTAAAATAGCATCGAAAACGAGAGACAATCAAATGAAAACGTGCCGACAGTTGCAGCGGAGAGGCCCTATTTGTGTCTGTACAATAGAGGGCAGCATTTTGTTGGTTGATGTATGAGTCACGTGATTTTGAGTAGGGGACGCGTATAAAGAGGCCAGTCTGTCGTGCTTTCGTCNAGTATACGGTAACTAATAACGTAGTCATANCATATCAATTGGAAAATTCCACTGTGGAAGAACAGAGGCGTGTAATATAGGATTCCTAATTTCAGAAGGCAACACACCTATTGCAATTTTCCAACGTATGTCCAATGTTTATGGTCAAGACTGTGTTTCACACAAAACTGAAAAAGTGGTGTGTACGTTTCCGTGGACAAATGGTCTTCTCGATATATTGGGTTGGGAAGTATTGGAACATCCGCCCTATAGCCCGGACCTATCCCCGTGCGACTTCCATTTGTTTGACCCCATAAAAAAACACCTGAAGGGTCGTAGCTTTGCTTCGGACGACGACGTCAAAGACACTGTGACGGATTGGTTGCTGTCACAGCCCAAGGACTTTTATCAACAGCGCGTACATCGCCTTCCTCAACAATGGGATAGCTGCCTTCAAGCTCATGGCGTTTTCATTTAAGGTAGGAACAATACTTCAACATCTGTACCTCTCGACACCTTTTAATTTGACTGCCGCTCATATGTTTGTTCTTGATACTGTTAAGCTATTTTAACCACTCATTGTTAAACACAGTGTGAACTGAACAGCATTTTNCCTAAGCTGTTTCCATTCCTGTGCTACAGTGCTAGTTCTTGAGGTTGTGCTGTGTCTCATGTTTTGGAGCTATAGCACTCTCTATAAGAATATGCGAGTTGTGAGTAAATGTAAATGTCCTCTGAAATAAAAACAAAAACACTTTGTTATGAATTTCGCTGTTTTTACAAAGACGCTTGACAACATTGAGAGCTAGCCCAGTGACGTAATAGCATATGCCTCTAGTCAGTTTCGGCGCAAATAACCGACTTCTGTTGACGCGCCGTAAAATGAATAATCAGTATGGTGTTTGTGTAAAACTTTATTACTTTCTAAACGTGCAGCGTGAGTAACGTCGTATCTGTTTGTTACCTGCAACCTTCTGCATTATTCCTTTTTCGTAATAATACCGCAGTGATCGACTCAGCTTATCGTAGTTCATGGCTGGTCTGTTCTTCTGGAGTCCCCATCGGCGCGCCACCTGTAAATAGACGACAAATATTAAAGTAACTTGATATTGCACATTGCTTACAAGACAAACAGAAATTAAGGTNACTAATAATTAAATACGGTGCTGTTATGAACTTAAAAAGGAAGATGTATACATGACAGTTAATACGCTTGTCTGAGAAAACAAAAAATGGGTCTCCTACAATTATTTTCAAAAGAAGTTGGTGGTTGGTATATTTATTTCAAATTTCAGTTGCCATTTTAGACTGAAAGTAGGCAGGGCAATGAAAAAAAACAAAAAAAACACTGATTTGTTCACAAAGGTAAGATTTTTTAACAGACGCATTACTCAAAAGCCACTTTCTTATCAGTTTTTGTGAAAATCCCACGGATCTTGCCCTGAATTACCACCATTGATAGACTAACTAACCTCTTCCCATAACTACAGATACAACTGACTGGAAAATGAAAAAAGATGTAAGAGTAATACGTGATTTTGTGGCCAACGACCATATTTTTAATTGTTTATAATTAATTAGTTTCAGTAAATGTATACAGGGTGAACTACGTAAGTTTCATCTCATCAAGATCTTTCATCTAATTAGTAACAATATGGCCTCAGAAAATTCAAGGTAAGCCATGCCATATGATTAACATTAATCAGATACTTCATT
>KZ879907.1:0-11056 GCA_003456935.1 Machilis hrabei
GTCTGCGGAATTTTTGGAAAATAACTTTTCCACTCCATTTCAATCAAGGAACATACCATATCATTTTGTAAGGGGAATTTCCGAACACCCTGTATTTTATTAACTATGTGTGCAGCTTCTGTTGTCAAAAACATGGTATTTATATTGTCATCCATACTTTCTACTATCCAGTAAACACATGATCAAAACTCTAGTGTTAATAATAAAACGGGTCTTTGTTTTCTTGTAACATTTACACAAACTTAAACTTTCAAATAATATATCACCATAAGAAATAGGGAACATAAAGTACCAGCATAGATTCTGTCCTATCCAAACGAAGCGTAGCGCGCAATTTAGTTTGGCTTAAAACGCAAATTTTCGTTCACTTACCAAGCTACGAAAAATTACGTCTTTCAGGTTTTGCCTGAAAGACGTAGCGAATTTGATTTTTCGAACCTTGGTAAGTGAACGAAAATTTGCGTTTTAAGCGAAACGAAATTTCGCGCTAAGTTTCGTTTGAATATGACAAAATCGATGCTGGTACTGTATATGCAAAACATACCCCATTTGCTTTCAAAATCGAGAAACAGAATATGGTTTTATAAAAATGATTTTGAGAATACTTTACTAAAACTTTACACCAAAATGCATATCAGATTATAAATAATATGAAATTGTCTTACACTACTGCTCTATATTTCACTTCGAAGAAACGGAATATAAATTTATATACAATTAAATTACATTGATAACATTAAAAAAAGTGTAAACGCCAATGTAAACACACAACTTTATTATAACTATTTTACAATGCTAATCAGTGAAAACTTATTAACAGTTTTGATAATGATAGCTATTGAGGTGTACAAACATGAAAATGTACACAGAGGCAAACCTAGTCCTGACATATGCCATTCANCATAGCAGCCTTAGTACTGACGATACTTTTCTATACATGTACCACTAACGCTTGTCCTTGAATATTTTATGTGTGCTGTACTGACTTTCCTGCACAGATAATGGCTGACCAGTCCGACATCGTTACAAGTAATTTCGTTTCTGATTTCATGTATTTCTGATAAATATTACGTTTAAATAACATGGATTTTATTGACAAAATAAATTTAAAAGAAACACGAGAAAATTTTGATCAAAAGCTTAACTGATAACGCTAAACATTCTCCCCAAATGTTAGATTATAGTAGTAACTGACACCTTAAAATAGTTTGCCATTATTACCGAACAAAATCGTAATGTTTATAACTATTGTTAGAAAATTTGTCAGTATTTTTTTGGACTCTAATATCTTATACTGAAACTTATTGATCCTACAAGTATGTATCTGATAACATTGTTATTAAAAAGTAAATCAAAGGTATTTTTGCTTGAAAATAATCCATATCAGTTTTTCTCACTAAGGAACACTCTCTAAAATATGTACACAGAAATCTATACTACATCTCACCGATATATCAACCAATAAGAGTAACCTAATAGCACACAATGAATAGGCAGATATGCCCAAAATGATATTTTTATTATTTTTTAGAGGGATTAAAAGTGATCTCATTAAATTCAAAATGCTGGTATCAATGTNTATGCATATTTAGTATTAAAGACTGTCATCTTAAAAAAGTGAGGGAATATTATATCTCTGTAATGTATTATTTTTCCAAATTTTCAGAGATTGTAAAACATGATTTTGATCATGAAACATGAATGTTTTATTGTGCTATGTGGCTTAGGTCACTATTACTTCTATAAGTAGCCTACACTATGAACAGCATATATTTTGATTTCAAATTTGCGGTATAATATAATATTTCCATTTTAATGACAATAAGTATTTACGATATTTGTCTGTATACTTATCTTGCACCAAAATTTAACAAATCTAAGTTACAGAGAAAAATTTCAAGATTTTCAAACAATGGCTAAAATATTTGGCTCATCTTTCAAGCAATGTTCTAACTTATTATACAGATGTTATTTGTACATATTTTAAACTATTTTTAGCAAGGGATTCATAATTTCTCACATTATAATGATCTGCGTTTCAAATATCAACTAAAGAGATTAATTTCAAAATGTATCATAATAATGTATGTTATATTTAGCTGATTTACCTAGAGTAGACTGATACATAATAAATAGTTGTGGGTCGAAAGTTCGTCTGACGAACTTTTTGTTAAGTTGGGTTCGGGTTCGCGAACTTTTGCGAACCCGTGTTCAAATTTTAAAATTTTACAAAGGAACTTTTTGTTAGTGGTGGGTCGAAGGTTCGTCTGTCGAACCCAACCGAACCGAACCCGCACCGAACCCTAAGGGTTCGGTTCGGGTTTGAAAGTCGAACTTTTTGGTAAGTTTGGTTCGGGTTCGGTTCGGATGCAAAAACCAGGTTTCGACCCACCCCTAATAATAAATAATATATACACGGTAGTAAAAGTAACGATAATTGAGTTTTATTGTTGGAGGGCCAATTTTCAGTATGTTGATGATAATAGTGCTTCTATGTAGTGTTACACTAATTGGAACGCACTTTCAAACATTGTAGAGGCCTTAGTGTTAAATCATGTAAAAACAATATCTCAATTACTGGACCCAAAATATATGAAGACCCTACAGTAATTAACGAGTCGGTTTCCACAAGTGTTAAATATCCGCAAGCGAATTCATTCAATCATGCAAATGAATATAACTAGAGCGACTACATCTGTATTCTTCCGTTGGGAAAACACACGATTAGTATTGGTTTATTAAAACTGTTCAGTAATTACAGCTCTCGACTCTTATGATGATACTCGTTTATTCTTTCATTTTTTAATTTAAAACGAGTTTTAAATTCTAAAAAGGAATTTGGTGAACTTATTAAATGTTGTCGATTGGGACACAATTTCCCTCGCTTGAGAGAGTTGTTTTAGAGAAGCTATTAAATCCATGTAGCTGTTGAAACCGCAGGGTTTCTATTTTAATAAGTTCGTTAACTGCAAGTTTCTACGCCGAGTTCACGCAAGCTGCGCTCTTTGACTAAGAGGCTGAATGAGAAGCCTTTATTTATTCTTAAAATCTCGGGATTGGCTAGGGAAGAAATGAGAGAAAAAATCAAAGTTGTGTTCACCTAAAAAGTTTAAGGAAAATGAGAACTCGAGAGGAAGACTGGGGACGCATATATTTGTGTTGTTAGGTAAGATTAAAACTAAATCAACGAATATTTGTTGAGTATCGAAATAAATACGTCATCTTAAAATATGACCGACATTTTTACGATAATTAAACTGAATAAATGTATTTAAATAATTAATATCAACACTTTATTCGGACACTGAAAAAATACCCACACAAACAAACATTCGTACGGATTACTTAAGGTACATATTTCCCAGTACTTGGAACATTTAAAAGTAAACGATAATATATTTAATATACATATCTAATAATTTTAGAAAATCATATACTTTTTGTATTTATATCAATTGAAACATTTTTAGAAATTAGAATTTTCAGATTTAATACATTTCATAAAAAACACATTAATAAAACTGTTGGCTATACTGCATAGTTTATCACCATTATCTGGTCCTNTCATTACTACAATTATATGTATGATCATCACTAAAATACTTAGACTAAAAATAACAAAATGTATACTAGACTAGTATTTGAAAGAAAATTCTAACTTTACCTACCAAATAATTTGCTTATGCGTGTGACTTATTTTGCGAAATTAATACTAATACACTCTATATGTGTTGTACAATAAAAGTATATTATTGATAAAAAAAAGTTTTGTACAATTTCNCCAGTAAAAGCATTTACAGTATTCAGTGTTTTCTGTTCCAAAGTATACCAGGTTGTTCATATTCTTTTTATAAACTTTCAAAATATAGCATGCAATATGCTATTGATATCCAAATAAGGTTTACAATATCCAGATAACGTTATGTCCACAAAAGAATATTGTATGGATATTGTGTGGATAATTTAAATAATAATATTGAAAACGAAATATTGTACGGACATTTTCGAATTGTATATTAACAAAACAATATCGCATAGATATTGTAGGGACATATAGAATCGGACCATATAAAATTAATATTTTTATGTACAGATTAATCAAAACTCATTCACATATTTCTAATTATAAATGTTATTTTTTTGTATATAGAAAAACAATTCTTAAATGCTCCTATATATAAACATAGTCCATTGATATAGGTGGACATTGTTTGGATAGGCTAGAGTATAGAAATTTCAATATTTTACCCGACCTGCTTGGTTTAGTGGTTAGCATAGCGAGCTCTGGCACGAAAGGTTATGTATGATGTTCATTTATCTTCATTAATCATAATATATTTGCTCATCGTCCTCAAATGACCCACCAGGTGTCGATTTTACGTTAAACACGTAATTTATTGTTTTTCTTAAAATATATTATTGGCGCTAAATTTTATACAGATGTTGTATACATCTCCCTACAATATCGCTGACGAACTTCTGTGTATGTTGTATGGACATCCAATTTACTGACACTTGGATATTGTGTAAATTTCCATAGAAGCTAAATCAACCAAATCTGCATATTGTATGGATATTACCAATGTCCACGGCCAATACTCTATGGATATTGTACGGATATTCAATTCTGATTGTGGTAAGATAGTGCATTGGTGTCTCTATTTTAACAGNGTTATATTAACACAACCACGTCGTGTTTATGACAAGCGTAAGCTTNATAAATGTTTTATATACATATCTGGCATATAATACTGAATATATAAGCGATATCAGTGACAGCTATTTAAGTGTTAAATGCGATTTAACTCTGAATAAATTGATTTCACGTAAAACCAAGAAAGTAAACGTAGGCTTAGTTTATTAAAATTATATATAATTTCTAATGCTGGACATAAGGGCTAATCATTATTTCTATCATCACCACCATTTTGCAGTTTGAAAAAAAATATATAATATGTTACCACCTAATTTCTCATGCAAAGAGGACGCGTTACTTAGCTGTTTAGTAGTATTTCAATACATATGAAAATGTCACTAGTGAATCAGTTACTATTTTTGTTGTATCCATAATCATGTTGTTGTTTACATAAATAAGAATAAATACTAACTTTAAGGTTATAAGTATGCTAATCTATATGGATTGTAGCCTAAGCTAAAATAACTATATCACATGTCAATAAACTTGTAAGGTCTTGTGTATGTGATATTTAGTGCTTCTTTGAAACAATTACTCTCCTCCAGTCCACCCAAAAAAATAATAATAATAATAAGAAAACTTAACAAAAATAACATGTTACATACATGAGGTGTATCTCTACAATTTTCTCCAAACCAGGTGTACAGACATTAAATCCATAGACTTATTTAGTCATGAGATAAACAGCTCCATTTTCATACTGCTCAAAAAGTTGTAAGACACGCAACTCATTACCTTTCTATTATGAATTTGATAAATATTTTAAGTCACTTTTAGCCTTATTTAAAATANCCCTACAATTTATCTGTGTATTTTGGTGCTAAGCGTTGTATTTTTCAGTAGAATTTAACATATGTGTTTTACCTTATCGTTAAATTTACTAAATGTGCCATTGCTAGATGAAACAACGAAAGGGCAACATCCAAAACCACTTTCACCCAAACAAATGTAGTATTTTTAAAGGCTGTAAACTAAGGTAATTATTGTTTACGTGCTAATACCAGATGTTATAAACCTGCTTACTTAAAAGTAAGTGTGTTGAGCAAAGTATCTGATGTATCACTTAATCTGTAGAAATGGGAATTTATTTCAAGTGTAATCGAAACTGGATCCGTAATTAAGTTGATATTGCTAAACGTAGAAATATATTAAGTTTTTTTTTAAATGATAATATAAATACTTATGTTGTTTACGTTAAATTTTAAAATTGTATATTTTCAAATGTAATTGTGATAGAACTGTATATTTAGAAAATATGCACTGGTAGAGTCCATACAAATGGACGAATAAAATTATAAAATTAGTGTTGGACTTATTTCATTCAATTTTTAATTTTCTCACAATTATACAACATAGTTTTGACGTATTTGCCATACACATGACTTTTACCATTAAGTCCAAAATCGTCATTACTCCTATTTTGGTATTGCCTGTAATCAAGATTATTGAGTCTTAATTTTCAGCAAAATTGAGCAAAGTGTAAAGGCGCTATTGCTAGATAGAATAAAAAAAAACTGCTTTTAAAAACGTAATAAACTGCTGACAAGCTCATAACTTCTATTCTGGACTTAATTTAAATATTCTTTAATCCTAATTACTTTATCCTTTTGTGACTTATACAGATGTGTTAAAACGTACAACTTGTCATATGATTCGTAATTTTTGTCAGTCAATAGCATTTCAATGAAACATAGTTTTGTTTATTGAATTCTGATGTGCCTGTTTGTTTCACGTTTTGGTCTTTCGGATACGTACGTCTTACTAAGAATATTTATTAGTCACTGCCAACCAAAATCCGTTAGTTATTTATGTATATCTAACGATGCTAAACATCACACGATTTAATCTCTAACACGAATATTAGCGAATATCTACGAAAAGGCAAATTATCTGAAATCATTACAAATCAGAGAGATGTAATAAGGTTCAAAACAACTTAGGGAATCTTCTTGATCAGCTTTCTTTAAATACAAGCTCAACTGAGTGTAAGTAAAGCATATCTGGGTGATGTCTGTAAAAGTTTTAATTCNGTTTTGTGGTATTTAGACAACGTCGTATGTTTCAAGTGTATGTTAAGTTATTAGTACCACTACTGCTTCAATATTATGGCAAATGTTCGCCATATTTTCACGCGTTACTATCAATTGTATTTACTTGACGTGGATATCTAAACAAAATATGAATTAGCTTTCCAATAAAAAAAAAAATGAAATTGACTACAGTGAATATCCAAGTAATACAATTGACGTATATTTCTATGAAATTGAATGAGCTTTAAGGTTTGAATTTACAGTTATTTAAATACTTAAAAGTTTCAAATGCATCCTCATAATTTACGTTTATGCATCTCGAGGTTGACACCAACTGCGCACAGGGTTTGAAGAAATTTGAAGAGCTAGATTTCAGTTTACTTCGCTGGTAAGTGATACTGCACTAAACTTTTTTTATGACAGTCCCAAAAACATATGTTATTCCTTTTTTTTNTTAAATACAAGCTCAACTGAGTGTAAGTAAAGCATATCTGGGTGATGTCTGTAAAAGTTTTAATTCTGTTTTGTGGTATTTAGACAACGTCGTATGTTTCAAGTGTATGTTAAGTTATTAGTACCACTACTGCTTCAATATTATGGCAAATGTTCGCCATATTTTCACGCGTTACTATCAATTGTATTTACTTGACGTGGATATCTAAACAAAATATGAATTAGCTTTCCAATAAAAAAAAAAATGAAATTGACTACAGTGAATATCCAAGTAATACAATTGACGTATATTTCTATGAAATTGAATGAGCTTTAAGGTTTGAATTTACAGTTATTTAAATACTTAAAAGTTTCAAATGCATCCTCATAATTTACGTTTATGCATCTCGAGGTTGACACCAACTGCGCACAGGGTTTGAAGAAATTTGAAGAGCTAGATTTCAGTTTACTTCGCTGGTAAGTGATACTGCACTAAACTTTTTTTATGACAGTCCCAAAAACATATGTTATTCCTTTTTTTTTAATTATTCAATACAGATCTATAATGCAAATCAATAANTAATCATCATGTGTGTACAAAGAAGTATACGTTTATAACTATACGTAAGTGCTTCATGACTCTAATTTTGAATTAAACTAACACTGATTGGCCTTCCCAGNATTACACAAATAAATATCGAGTACGTAAAGAGAGTTTTTTAACGTAGGTATTGTGCAACAGTAGCACACCTCGTTACTGTGGTAAATTAATGTAGTAGCTGAATATGTACTACAGTGTTGGTAGTTCATAGTGTTTTCTCTATTGTTTCAGGGATATTCGCTTGATGTCAACGCAAGTCAAGTTGTTATAGGAGAGCGCAGCCTTTTTATTAGAAGTATAGAAGTTGAAAATGCCGGATCTTACGTTTGTGAAGCTGGAAACAGTGAAGGTGTATCGAAAAGTAAAGAACTTAACATTAGGATACAATGTAAGTACACACTTTCATTAGTAATACCTGACTTAATATAACGTACTGTAATGTTAAACACCTTGAAAGCTGGATTGGTACACGACATTTAAGTTGATTTATTTTTCAAAAGTTTCAAGGTTGAAATATATCCAAACTATAAGTATTGATATGTTTATGAATACTTAAAAAAAAACTAGTACTGTAGCATTTTAACGTGTATATTGACTAAAGGTGTAATGAAAATGAAGGCCACCTGTTCTAGTAGTAAAAACCCAAACAGCGACGTATGAAACCATAGATAAAATACAATAAGATCAATCATTGGTGAAAATAAATTGATTAGGTACATGGTATTGGATCATTTTTTTTTTTCTGAGTGAGTCTATTTGTTACCCGAAGATCAGTAGTAGCCCTATGGGCAGCTACATTACAGTAAAAAAATAATACAAACAAAAATTCATCAGANAAAAATCAAAAGCTATGACTATGTTAAAAAAATACGTTTGTAATTAACTTCAAAGGTATACGCCACTGATCAAACGAGAAATTTGCTTTTGGTTCTTATTTATTTTGTTGGAGGAAACTCCTTAGATGCTTTCAATTAAAAATATGTTGTACTGTAATGGGCTTGATTCTTTACTTGCTTCATATATAATTACATCTGTTATATGAATGTACAAAAAACCAATGCTATATTTTCTTTGACCTTTTTAATTTACGTTTTTATTTTCCTTCTATTAATTTATGTGTACCACTTTATGCTTTTCCATTTTGCTTCATTCTTTCATTGTTGGACAATCATTTGTTCATTTAATAATGTTTCTTTTGGTTANTTCATTTGTCTAGGAGCTTTTTCACTCGGTTTAAGGTATCAAGTGCATAGTTATACCGTAAAAAGTAAACTGCGTGTTCATCCTAATGAATGCAGGGAGTCTAAAAATGTAGTACGTTCCAGAAGTAAATATACTAATAATAACAAGTGATAATAACTATGTTAAAAGCCGCCAATAGGGAGTTTCTTTAGACCTGAAAAATAATCAAATAATAGACATCGTTCAATTATTGGAAAATTAGCTATTGTCAGAATAAACTATTTGTTTTAATGTATGATCTCAACGAAAATGGGAGGGATATAATAATACAACAGTTAAAAAAAGCAACGATTTATCAGATTTTTTAATATTTTCGTTGTAGAATCTTTCACTTCAACACATCAAAAGAAGCAGTGCTTAATGCTACGCTACCTGATTTATTTCATGGATATTCGACTTCTAATCGGTGTTGCACGATTTATAAAGGATCGATTGGTGTAAATACAGTACCTAGATAAATTAAGGAAGTCAGGAGAACTGGGGCGAAAATGAGAAATTAGCTAAATATTGGCTAGGTATATTTCTTTCTTATAAAATATGCATTTNGTTTTCAATTTCAGTCCCCATTTTGTATTCAAAAATTGATCTATTGTTTATGTAATACAATAATTTTGAAAAAAAAAACCAGTATCGATGCACAACACTTATAATTCAAATCTACTGAATTGACCCAATGATGTATNTGAAATGGAAAAATTGTGTATGTATATATCATCAAATGAATAAACCTCTTCTCTGCAAAGGACGCTATAAACCACAAAATTAATTTTTCAAAGAGACAAAAACATTGGGTTGTGTTAACTTACTTTCTACATGCATTACAAAAAGGCAAATTTGGCAAAACAAATCATATTAGAATATGCAGTGATTGAAGTGGGTATATGAAACAAGAATCTTAAACGGCATTGAACTTTTTAAATAGTTTACAAGTAAAATAATAAACGGACGAAATGAACTGTGTTAAAGAAACGTGGTTTAAAATAAAAATAATCACTTTCAAGAACTTTTATTGAAATATATTTGTNTTGCATACAAA
The DNA here is from genome assembly GCA_003456935.1 of Machilis hrabei. Taxonomy (NCBI): domain Eukaryota; kingdom Metazoa; phylum Arthropoda; class Insecta; order Archaeognatha; family Machilidae; genus Machilis; species Machilis hrabei. The sequence goes on from KZ879907.1 coordinate 10,038, forward strand.
TAATATTGTCAATGTTTAACGTTTAACTCTTAACATTGACAATATAATTTAACATCANTGTANNCAAGCACTGAGGACGGAACAGNTATGTTCTGAAACTGTATGCAATACAAAAATATTTCAATAAAAGTTCTTGAAAGTGATTATTATTATTAATATGGTCAAGAATGTGACAAACATCGTCTTATTTTTTAAGTGGTTTAAAATAGTGTGTACCTAAAGTTCTAAACAAATATGTTTGTATTAATGAAAATAGAGATTTTGGATACGAAAAAATAAAGAGGAATGGGATCGGCTTCAGATTAAAAAGGATGGATTTGGAGCAAACGGGAATTATTAACATAGTAATAAGTGTGATCCCATCCAAATAAATGGTTCATAAAAATTGCCATCTACGCTTTTCTTTAACCATGTTTGTTATTTTTGTTATTATATTTTGTATAAACTTTTTATATTTGTGTAAATAAATGTAAAAAGTTGTAAAAGGAATTGTTTTCAAATTCTTTCAACTAAAATGAAAACTATACAGGATGTTCCAAAAACACCCAGCAAACCTTTGGAAGTATATTCTTCACACCTAGACAAGAAAAAAAGTAATATAAATATATATATCCGGAAATTCCTGGTTTATAAGTTATAATCGAAAGATGATATTCTACGAAATACCACAGATGTGATTTTTACTTCAAACAGATGTCACATTTTTTTTTTCAAATTGACAGAATACATTTACGCTTACTGTGACACATGACTAATGTAATGTATCTTCAGTTCAAATGTTATCTACTCACACTTGACACCAAATGCTCAAAATATCCTCCACCTGCTTAAATGCACTCGTGGATATTCGGATCATTTACTGTCACACCCTTTCAAAGACCCCAGGATGGTTGAGAATGGTTTCGCACACATCTACAATGTGATGGTGTAGAGTATCTGCATTTGAAATCGCAGTTGCATAAACTAGAGCTTTTAAGTTTCCTCACAGATGAAAAAAAAGCAATGAAGGAGGTGGAGGA
>KZ879910.1:25026-36182 GCA_003456935.1 Machilis hrabei
CCGGGATTTGAACCCGGGACCTACCGGTCAGGAGGCGAGCACTCTAACCACTAGGCCAACCTGTCGGTCTACATTTTACTGAGCTGGAGAATAGGTTCCACATGTTCGGGACTCGTTCCCCGATCAGGGTCACACATTCATTGTAAAAGTGTGCTGCCTGCACACAATAAACTTTACATTTTTCAAAATTAAATATACTCGTTGACCTTATGATTATATTATACAGTTCTTGAAATACATAACCATCAATTCAATAGAGGCGCAGCCTTTGATAAGTATGTAACACTTGGTACATCATTAAGAAGAATAGCAAAGTGATATAATGTATAATCAATGTGGAATTACATTCAAGTAGGCTATGGTGGTCATACTTTCCTATTTTTATGAAGTTATCATATTTTATTGTGTTCTTTCAAGCTATTCTTAAAGTACTTACACGTAGGACACAAATTAAAGAAAATAATTCAAAACTTGCTTAATTATCTTATTAAATAAATGGTCAAAAGGGAACTGTTTCCGAAGATATATGCAAAACTTAATCACTGAACCTATGCTGTAACTATTGAAAAATATTATATTAACAATAGCTAAATGATATTATTGATAATCTGTTAAGAATACTTAAAAATGTACTTGCTAACGTAATTTATTAAAGTTCAAAATTGACGATCAAAAATCAATCTTGATAATATAATTGAGATTCTATGTTTTTAATATCGCTTCTGTGATCACTAAGTTTAGTTCTAAACAAGTACAAAACTTAACACAGAAATTTGATAAAGTAACTAATTTAAAACTATGAAATATTACATTCACTATGTTAACTACATTTTGTATTTTTAAATGTACGTACATCTATAGGAAATTCTATCATCTGTGCACAGGAAGTACAGAAGGTGATTTCTTTCAGCAGTTGATTGTGCTATTATTTCAACTTACGAAATGATTAACATGAAGGTCTAGGTTCGATTACTCTTCGTAACATTGAACGCTTATATAGCACCAAATTTAATACAATCAAATAAAGTCAGTATCATTATTTTTTTAATACAACATGATTATGATTTAGTGTTTTATTACTTATTTGGTTCTACTTTTGAGTGCTGTTGCAGCATGTGCAAATTTTACAAGTATTTTAGAAGAAATAATCTAGTGTTTATATTCAAATTATACAGGGTGTTAATAAACAACACTGACAAATTTATAGGGTAAATTCCTTTGGAGAGTAAAACTTTTTTTTAGAGGCTCCATTTAGGCCTTACAAGCCCCAAAAGAAAGTATCGATTTGGCAACACCGCTTCGTGAGTAACATTAACTACACATTCAGAAATGCAATTTGAGCAGTGCTCGTAGCTCAGCGGTATTAGTTTCACTTTCTAAGCAAACATGCATTTACAGTCAGCAGTTCAAACCTCGATTGTGACACCAATTTTTTTCGAAAAACTGTAGGAAATAATTGGATTAAAACAGTGTAGGCTAATTATAAATAACAGAGTAACTCAAGGACTTATTTATAAACGTGAATTTTATTATTACAAACATACACAATTAATTTTTCATAGAAAACTAAAGAGTTATACCAACACTTTGAATAAAAATTGAACACAAGTGAACGCTTAAAAAGTGCCCGATTTACTGAACAGTAAGTACCGTCCATATGACATCCAGTAAATCGGGCACTTTTTAAGCGGTCACTTGTGGTATAACTCTTTAGTTTTCTATGAAACTTTTTGTATGTTTATAATTATAAAATTCACGTTTATAAATAAGTCCTTGAGTTACTCTGTTATTTATAATTAGCCTACACTGTTTTAATCCAATTATTTCCTACAGTTTTTCGAAAAAAATTGGTGTCACAATCGAGGTTTGAACTGCTGACTGTAAATGCATGTATGCTTAGAAAGTAAAACTAATACCGCTGAGCTACGAGCACTGGACAATTTGAAGAGTTTCTGAATGTGTAGTTAATGTTATTCACGAAACGGTGTTGCCAAATCGATACTTTCTTTTGGGGCCTGTAAAGCCTAAACGGAGCCTCTACACAAAAAATGTTATTCTTCAATTTCGATTCAAATTATTCAAAGGAATTCACCCTATAAATTTGTCGGTGTTATTTATTAACACCCTGTATACTACTGAGACCTAAATCTTACTTAGCAAATCGGCGCAAATGACCCTTTTGGTGTCGACGTGCCGTTAAACAAGACATCATCATCATCATCATTACTTAGCAAGAATACATATTTGTAGAGAACGATAATTGACACTGTAATACGATGAGTGTCAACGGACTTGGTAAATGAAAAGCAACATAAGTGATTAAATCCGAGTTGTTAAATAATTATCTGAAAGACAAATTCGGATCTAATACTGCACAAAATTGTAATATAACCCCTAAACATTTTGGTGGCTAAATATATCCGAAATATCTGTCTTTTTATTAAAGTTGTGCTTTTAAATTTAAAAAAAACTTACACAAACATCACGTCAAGTTAGTCAGGTTCAGTTCATAAACTTTTGAATCACATCTTACCGATAGTTTGCATTCTGAATTGTTAGAACTGAATCAGCAACGTAACATTAGACACTTTTTTTATAGTATCCATAGATACGAAACGTGAAAAGAGGCACAACGTATGAACTGTGATTAATAAATGTACCCTTGAAGAACGAACTATTCATGAGAGCAATTATTATTGTTCCACAGTTTTTTTTTAAGTGTTGCAGTTCGAGCGGAATAGCATGCACGTACCTCCAGTATTCCTGCACGAGTATCGGTAAAGGCAAAATTTTTTGCACGAGCATTACATTAGCTCTTTTTTACATCTTCATGAATTAATCACTTCTGTGTAACGTGAACCAAGCTTTTAAAATTGAAAAATTATATGTAAATGAATTATTTGGTGTGCTACACATTTATTATATTAAGTAAACTCTTCGAGCAAAACAGGAATAATGAAATTCATTTAGAGGCTGCTCAGGTTCTCTAATGCAGAACAGGTATGCTGTACACATTTTTCCAACTCTTCAGACTGTCGTCACATTGTTAGGAAAAAGGATTAAAAATTGCATTATATTTGGTGTGTCATATGGAAACATCTTCTTGTAAGATTTCATAGATTTCAAATAAAATTACGAAACCGTGTCATAGTTATTGTCCGGTCCGTTTTGGGTACAACTACAGTACCAGCATCGATTTTGTCATATCCAAACGAAGCGTAGCGCGAAATTTTGTTTCGCTTAAAACGCAAATTTTCGTTCACTTACCAAGCTACGAAAAATTACATTCGCTAATACGTCTTTCAGGCTTCGCCTGAAAGACGTAGCGAATGTAATTTTTCGTAGCTTGGTAAGTGAACGAAAATTTGCGTTTTAAGCGAAACAAAATTTCGCGCTACGCTTCATTTGGATATGACAAAATCGATGCTGGTACTGTAGTCTTGTTTTGTGGTTTGGACTTTAGATTTGGCTTCAGTCAAAGCGCGGGAAACTACTATTTCAGTTGCTTTTTGGATCACTGTTACCAAACAAAGACCGAAATGGAAAAAGTAGAACTATACCTCACTTCAAAATTCTTCCCTTTACATGCTGGTGCACAATTTGTTAAAAACTATAGCGTATTAAATGCGTAATCTGAGTTCTAATTCAAATCATGCACCAGCTTGTAAAGGGAAGAATTTTGAAGTGTGGTATAGTTCTACTTTTTCCATTTCGGTCTTTGTTTGGTAACAGTGACCCCAAATGCAACGGAAATAGTCGTTTCCCGCGCTTTGACTGAAGCCGACTCTTAAAGTATTGAAAGGCACATTTCTGTGTATCGAATCCTTAATGCTAAATATGTAGCCTGTGTACCTATTAACCACATTTCTATGTTTGAGCAATATGAATCAATTAATGAGGATGAATTAAATATCGAAATTTTCATACAAAGATCATCCTTAAACAACTGAAATTATTTCTATGCACGGTAGCAACGTTGCCCACACCGCGGAAACTAGAATATGAACGGTAGGTGTCACCGAGCATCTGCGCAGTAGCCCTGTGACGTCAGCGGAGGATACACCGTATGACTTGAGTTTTCTTTCGGGCTGGCTCAGGTATTGGCTGGCTAGCGTGGTATCCTCCGCTGACGTCACACGACCTGCGCGTGACACCTACCATTCATATTATAGTTTCCGCGACCCAGACTACGAACGACAAGTACATTGTGTAGCTCTTTCTCATTTGAAATAGTACGAACGTCAATTCTCCACTTTACATATGAAGGGTTCAGTAATACGAGATTGCATTCAATCAAGTTGTATTCGCCATACCCTTTTTTAATTTTTTTTTTTTAAATGATTACTATCGCTTATAAGATAAAACAAAAAAATTGTATGTGCTTTCGGGTAAAAGACCAACAGTTTGTATAATAAAGTTTACAGAGATAAATGCCTGGTCTTCAACAAATTTGCAATGGTACAGACAGTTTAAAGTCGATCGAGAATCGGACGAAATGATTCCTCATGGAGGGCTACCTTCGACAGTGATTTCTAAAACAATGATGAACATTATGTCCGATGTGGTTCTGCCTTCAGTTCAGATCTAGTTCCATTAGACATCTGGCTATTTCTGCATAATGAGGAACGCCATGCACGATGTTTTTAAACACATTTAAGGCTAAATCTCTCATAGTTTTATATAATGACAAAGTTAGTGAACACGGCTAGGATTCTATTTTGTGAAGCCGTAGGAATTAAAATTATTCATCTTGACTGTAAAATTTCTGATTTATAGTGGTTTTAATTGGTTTTATTAGTCAATTTAATTACGAGAATCGCTGTCAAACTATTTTCCCGAATGAAATAAAAGTCTGCAGAACTCGTAACATACTTATTGTCTATGTCTTGAATGTGCCNGATTNTGTAAAAGATAGTCNCAGTTCCATGTGCGACCATTTTAATTGGGTATTCCTACTTTGTATCTTCAACGTTCAATTAAATTGAATATATCACCGACTGTAATTCACTTAAAAACAATCTGGCACATTCAAGACATAGACAATAAGTATGTTACGAGTTCCATAGACTTTTATTTCATTTGGGAATATAGTTTGACAGCGATTCTCGTAATTAAATTGAGTAATAAACCACTTAAAACCACTATAAATCAGAAATTTTACAGTCTAGGGGAATAATTTAAATTCCTACGGCTTCACAAAATAGAAACCTGGCTTTAAACTCGGAAACGGTACACCGCAGACCCCATGTTCCTATATTATTTTGACTCAGAATGGGCTCACCTATTAGCCATAAATATTTTGGAGTAACCTTTTGAATCACACTGTATAAACATTTTTGGTCATTGGAAGATATTTATAGTGAAGCACAAACCGACTGCAGAAACATAGAAAATCAAAGTTGAAGTAATGTTACTCTCTGACACGTTGTATTAGAGTGTCAAATAAACATACCAGCTGTTTTGAATTGACATTTTNACATTTATTTTTATAAGGCAAATTTGTTTGTTGAAACTTGTGTTTAAAACATAAGAGAAAAATAACATGATGTGCACAATATCCAAATTACTGATTTATTAATAATTGACGGTTTATTGAGGAGTTAATCAATAATTTACCTGATTAAACGAGGTGCTGAGATGAGCTTTCTCCTAAATGCTTAGACGAGAACGCACAGCTATGTGGACACTGTTATTCCCGATTCAAGACTGCTCAGAAGCTATTATTTTTCACCAATTACTGGACACCGGGAAGCCCTAGGTGTGTGAACTATTGAGGTCAGACCTTGGATGGCTTCTTCGGTAACTACTTAAGTCCGTAAATTACTACAAAAACGTCAAGACAAAAAGAGACTGGTTTTCTCTGAAATACGTACTACGTCAGTATGTTTCAAGAATGAGTTCAGATTCTGCAATGAGTGGGCCTGGGCAAGTGGACCCCTTCATTCATATTATGTAATACTATCCAGCCAAACGATCGGGACCATTCTATAAAAACATTAACGAACAATGCTAAATACTTGATGTTAACTTCATTTTGTTATTTGTTTCAGTGTACCGTCCAAATACTATTGAAGTACAACAATGGAAAAAAAAACACATATACAATCAAGCTTTCTACGTACAGTCTTGAAAATATAACCCAATAAAGATAATATTTCTAAACACAAAGTAAATACCGTGTATACTGTACGAACGTGTAAAGTACTCGTTAAAATATTTTATATTTTAAACTTCTACTAGATTTTTAAAACTTCTTTTTAAAAATTCTTTAGTCAATAGGTACACAAAAGCTACCGTTAAGTCGTGGTGCCAGCATATTTGTATAACTAATGGAATAAGTACAGTGTATTTTTCAATACCAAAAATAATTACCAATTTTTAAATCTAAGATAACACTGGTCTACATACAAAATGGTTCAGAAATCAAATGGTATTCAAGACGAATCTTTTTTTTTATGTTATTGCACCAGGAACCGCCGGCTGGCATTACCTCTAGTGCGCTATCACTAACGATTATGGCCACTTTTTGTTCGGACATTGAGTGCACACAGGACAACACAAGTGAATACTCAGACGTATGCCAACACAAGTGCACACTTAGGACAACACAAACATCCATGTCTTACGCGGGATTCGAACCCACGACATTTGGGACAGGAGTCAGGCATCAACACGAATATAATAAAACATTCTAAGTTGGTTCTAGTTTTCAAGAACCGGTGAAAACCATGGCCGTGAATCAGATGAAGTAAAAGCAGATTGTAATGTACCTTCTTTGTTCTTCACTTCTGTGTTGGAATCAGTCAATCTGCAGACATTTCGTATTGTTTCTTTCGGATAGCTTTGTTTGCTAGTGTATGAATAGTGGTATTTGTTTGCATTCACTCTGATATACTACATACACTGCTAATAACTTAGTTCAGTTGGTAAAAGCTAATTAGACGCTAAAATGTCATATAAACTTAAATTCCTATTATTATAATGTGTTTGCATAACCAGTGTAAGTTAAAACTGTGTTATCTACTATTCATAATTGCAAACGACATGAATATTACTTTAAATAGAATTAGCAGTGGACATCTAAGGTACTTATTGCGTTTCACTTTAAGTTTATTTTGGGTTTAAAAAAATAAAAATAAAATATCAGTTTATGTATTAACGCTGGTTTAGTTTCACTGAGAAAATTTCCTCACCCGGACGGGGATCGAACCCAGGACCTATGGAACCACCTCCAGCCCACACTAGCGTGGGCTGGAGGTGGTTCCATAGGTCCTGGGTTCGAGCCCCGTCTGAGCGAGGAAATTTTCTCAGTGAAACTAAACCAGCGTTAATACATAGAATTGTCTGAGAACTAAATTTAATATATAAACTATTAGTTTGTTTTTTCAGAAGATGTCTTCAGTTCAACGTGTCCCCGTGTGAGAAATCCAGTGATCCATACACAGTGAAGAACAAATTATATCAGCACATAACATCATCTCATGCCAGAGAAAAGCATTGTACATACGAGTACAAGGTTTGTCAGATTACATTTTCTAGAAAGGATAAACTGGCAAGGCACCTTAAGGTGCATATGAAGATCCAGGATCAAAACGCGCTTCAAAAAGGAGGCACTAGGAAACTAAACGTGGAGAAATGAACACGCACATTGCAAAGAGAGTCCCATTCCTCTACACCAACACCAAAAGCATCCTTTATACTTGAAATCAAGACAAACGCTGCTTCTTGTGGGGTGTACTAGCAGCCCTTCATCCTGTGGAGAATCACCGATACTAGCAACGGAAAAAGCAACACTATATTCTCCTAAAAAAAATCAATTTTTTATCTCATCTTATGAAGTATAAGGGGAAAGCTACTATCTTTACATGACAGGTGGGGTATTTCAACTGCCGATGTTTTTGAAAACTTTCGTCGTGTATGCTACAATTATTATTGTTTGGTTGCACTTATACACCTCACCTGGTTTTACCTGGAAATCATAAAAATGGCTAATATGACAATGGAGCTTCTTACGGATTCAACAAACCTGGTCAATTCCAATTAAAAACAAAAGAAGTGCAGAAATAATACGTGTATTACCATCCATCTTCAAAAATAAACTTCTAAAACAAGAAACAAATAAAAACATAGAGTTTTTGAATGTACTATTTAAAAAATTTCTTAAAGCAAACTGCTGACATTTAGGCAGCAATTGTAAAACGCTTCAAGAACTATGAAGCAAAAAATGTGGAAACATTTTACTGCACACAATGCGTAAACATATCGATGTACTACCAAAACTGGTGAGCCTGTACAACAACACAGTCCATTCGTCTATTAAAATGGCACTGTCAACGTTAATCACAAGAATGTTGTACAAGTGTGAAACCCGAAAGAGTCTCCTGTAAAATTCATGTTCAACGCTGGATGTCATATTCGGATTAGCAAAATCAAAATTAGTTTTGAAAAAGGATGAAAAGCTTATAAGAGTAAAGAAATATTTTACATTGCATCAAAACAACCACGATAACCACCGGTGTNTGTTCTTCAAGACCTTAACAAGGATAAAATATTGAGGGCGTTTTTAGAAAGCCACTCTGCAACCCGAAAAGCTGTAAAAGGTTACAGGAATCGTTTTGAATCGAGGACAAGGANCAAAGAAGGAAGTTTTCGCAGAATGGATAGGTTATCCGGCATCATTTAGCAATTATATGCTAGACAGAAATGCAGTAAACATGCTTGACATATATTACACGGCAACAATTTAACAGTTCCAATAGCAAAGAAAAACAAACGTATTATCCNCTAGAGAAAAAACCATTTATCTTACATTCCGCAACCTTCTTCTGCTCACAAAAGAAAATCTCGCACACATATTCTCAAAAAAATGTTGAACATTTGTTTTAAAGCTGGTGAAAATCACCTTATCAAGCCCATAATGTCACTTGTTTACGCCGAACTACTTGAGATAGTGGTTAGCACAGCACGCTCTGGAACGGGAGGTTGTGGGTTCGAATCCCGCATAAGGCATGGATGTTTGTGCTGTCTTATATTTGGGTGTTGGTAATACAATGAAGTTCACCTTCATTAATCATAATAAAAAAATTGTTTCATCGTCCCTAATGACGAGACGTAAAACACCATATCATCATCACTCGTTTAGTGTAACTATATTGCAAAACACAATAAATTAAAGGTTCCATGTCCTCAAGACAAAGGGGTGGTTTGACACAATCAACTCAATTTAATAAAAAACACACAATGGAAATGTGAAAATAAAGTACTTAAGGGAATAGTCGTGGCATATTAAAGAAAGGCAAAAAACAAAACGCTAAAAGTATGGATTAAAATTAAATATCTAAACCAATTAATTTTATAGGGTGTTTAAAAAGTGTGTACCGAAAATTGGAGAGTGGGTTCTTTGGACCCAATAATGTAATTAATTTTGTGTTTGTTGACGTTTTAAGCCAATGGTTTAGCCGTAATTAAGCGATTAATTTGGCCAACCACGAGACAAGTTGCAAAAAACCACGCCCACCCGGTAGATTTGCGAACTAAGAAATTGCATCTGTTCAAGCAAGGAATTTCAACCCATCCCAGTCAAATGACATTATTTTATACAAGACTTTCGTAGCCTTGTTTTTGTATTTCATTTTCTAATAATTTGTTTAATACCTTTATTCAACATAACACAATGGTTAAAAATTAGCTTTTTGAAACGCTTTATTTGCACTGAAACTTAAACAGCACATTTTGAGCTATGTGATGCCCAAAATTTATTGTTTACTTTTCAGTGTACATACAAATGTGTGTACCGTAAATTATACCGTGAATTACAGGGTGTGTTTCGAGGTGATAAATAAAATTACGAACAAGCTTAAAAAAAACAAAAGATATCATAAATATATAATGAGAGCAACACGTAAAACAGTAAATAATCATCTTTTAGACAGTACAAGTTATATATTACATCGCACGTGCTATATGTCGTTTAACATTGTCATATTACAAATAATTCATGTTTTTTATGAACATTTATAAAATTGTACGAAATACGCATATTTAAAAATATGTGTATAGACGCCATCATATTTACACATTATGTATGCACGATTTAAATATCCACATTACTAGCTATGCTATACATTGTAAATATACTAAGTGACGTATCAAGACTGATAACTAATAAAATGCAAGTGATCCTTAAAATAGTAAAGCATCATCATGCGCTTAAAATAGCTTTTATGTTTGATGCCACATGCAATATATAACTTTGAACATCATCTTTCAACAAAAATTTAACAATGTTTAATAAAAAAACATATTCGAAAATACAACTTTTCAAAATTTGAGTTTTCGTTATAGAAATTTATAAATATATATTCAACATACTCTAAGACAACGGAGTCAACTGAATTTTATATCCTAAATTTATAATGCCAAAGTTATACTACCAAATAATTATCAGTCCTCTGTTTTTTGAAGGAACGTAAATCTGTAAGTAATGAGTTACGTAAAACTGTAATTAATCATCACCTATAGAGTTCAGTGTTCATACTAAAACAGAAGTGTCACATATCGTTGAACATCTTCTTATGACCAATCTATTTTTAATACCATAAATTAGTAATCTACTACCATAAACACATATTCCCCGAAAGATGTCTAATTTGGCACGACCAGCTAAGCTTCCATTGACTAACCAAACCAGGTGACCTCAATTAACACCAAAACCGCTGTTTTAAATTGATAGCTTGTACGGAGTGTTTAGATGTAGCGTTGCCACATCAACATCATCTGTTGTCTGGGAAAAAAGCGTCCAAAAATCCACTTAACGGCATAATTATCAACGAATTACTCTCTTAAATGTTCGCTAGCCCCTACTTTATTGGTAGTAAATGAAACTAGCATTTTCAGTTAAACATAAAATGTGTGTTTTAGAGGTTAGATGCTCGCACATATATCCCACATATTTAAAATTAAGGGTGCAGAGTTAAAGTTTCTTTATAAGATTATTACGAACAGGGCCATATTGAACCGATGATGTGAGGTTTTACGGCTACTCGACACACATGGGTCATTCGAGCCGGTTTACGTATCCAGTACTAACTATTTTTATGAAGGTGATGATGAACACTTTTTATTAAGACAATGAATAACTACCAGCCCTAGCCAGG
>KZ879927.1:9733-23979 GCA_003456935.1 Machilis hrabei
TGTGTTATATTTACTGAATTAAGTTAAAGGCTTGTAAAGTTTTAAGGGATGATTTAGTTTGCAAATAAATGGCTTCTGTCATTTTCTTTAAATATTTNTTTTTTATTGCAGCTTGTGAAGTTGATTGAGTTTGGTTTCATTGTGCTTAATAACCTGTATGGGAAATTTGTGGCCACTAATTTTCTTTCCCCAGCTCATGTAGTTGTGTTAACAACAAGCATGCTTCACAAAGCACTGGTTATTTCTGGACCATGACCTTAACTCAAGATTCAAGAGTGTTGCTAGATACTTTGATTGCAACTTTGTGTTCCTAAACAGCAGTGATAATTGATGTCTTAAGAAATAACCAGACTGTGTTTATAAGCTGTGTTTTAATGCTTTTTATTAGCTAGTTACTGATTCTGTTGCTGTGTTGATGTTTTTTTGTTTTGTAACCCCGTTCTCCCTTGTTTGTTCACAGCAGATGGGTGACTCCTCTAAACCTAAACAAGTGGTAGGTGTACTACTATTAACACTCTTACCTAATTTTATTTATGTGTTGGGCTTTGCTTTTTAATTGGCTGGCCATTGATGTGGGTATTTAATTTGTGGGTTGTCACTACTATTTACGTATTTCTTGATGGTAGTAGCAGTTGCATTAACATTGTGACTTGCAACTCATATGCACAGACTTGACTGAACTTGTAAAGCCAGTACAAAAAAACTCGGGGGTATTCAAACCTAGAAATTTTGAGTCAAACAGAACTTTAATCAGCTCTGCAGATCTTGAAACTTAGTCGAACTGAACTTTTTAACAATCAAGTTGAATATGAGTTGAACTAAAGTTTGGGAAATGTTTAGCAGGTTTCTGTTAGAATAGAACTAATTGCAAAATTAAATCATCTTAAGTGACAGTACACTTGTACAGTATGGCACTAATTGACTTTGTTCTTGCATAGTAAGTTATGCAGCTGTCGACTTGTTTATAGANAGATTTATTAGATGAGGAATTGGTGAAGTTGGAATTACGTCGGTAGCCATTGGAATTATTCTCGGACAGTTGAAACTGACAGGTTGGCTGTCTCTTACAAGGACTGTTTTTTGTTNAATTTTATGTAACTTGTTGGTGGTCTTTTATGTAGATATGAATTTTTTTTACCATCCTCTGAATGTCCTGTAAAAATAGTGCAATACATTTTTCTAAAAATCTTGAAACAACTAGAAGTGTTCACAGGCATTTACATTTTGTGTGTGGAAGACCGTAGTGTCACTATGTACATATTAGATTTTTTTAATATTATGACCTTGGTCTGCATCATGGCTTTGTTTCTTATTGGTGACGTTGATATTTTTCCTTTCTCTCTGTAAACTACTTATTGTTTTTTTTTTCTTTTTCACTTCACAAATGTCTATTAACATAATTTTGTTATTGGTGTTATCAATTCTATTTCTTTTCTGGTCGTTGTAAGTACTACTTTTTCAATTTTCAAAGGAAGCTCTTTAGGATTAGTGTTCTTCAGTAGTATTATTGCCTTCACAAGTTAACGTGGGAGTAGGGACATAACATCTTTTTACAAATTCTATTNCTACCTGTGTCNTATTTAACTCAGATGAGTTTGTTATAATGCAGCGATACATACTAATCGAGTTTTTGTAATTTTTAGTTTAATCTTCAACATAAATAATTTAAATCGCTAAAAAAATTATGATTGAAATAACTTTTGCGCATTTCTTTTAAATCATGTCCAAGCAAAACCATTTTCATTAGAAATAAAATTGACAGACCTTATGAAAAGATAAAATTCCTTATCTTAGTTGAGTAAACTAGATCAAACATATAATTAGACATAAATAGTGACCTGATTTTCTGATTGTGATAAATGTAGCTAAAGCTTTAGATACTGCTCAGAAAGATTCTACCTTAATCAGTGATCTTGTAGAAATCTGATTTTCCTTGTTTAAAAAAATGGAAAATTTGAAATTGAAAAAAAAAATAATGTTTGTGAAATGTTAAAGTGCAGCAATGGCTCTAACTGGAGCTCATTTTTTTGCAAATATTTTAGATCCATGTCAAAGGGGGAAAGTTTTTCGCCTGGTCAAAGAGATTGTGCTATGTGATTTACTGAAGAAAAATACGCTCAGTTTTTGCCAACACTGGTAAATTACCAAGCTAAGCAGCAACTGTTTTCAGATTGCATGTTTAGTGACAGTTTTACAAAAAAGTATTCTCAAAGGCTCTCTATGTCAGACCAACTTGAAAACAATGCTGTTTGTATTACAGAGCAACTATTTTCAGCATCAACATCTGGAGTTAAAAAGCTATTTTCTACCTTTGGATTTGTGAAAAACTTGTAGCCATATACAGGGCACTGAATGCAAATTACAGATCTGTGGTAATTTTTTGTAAATATTTTATCTGTTTAATTTATTTGTGTGTACTGAAATCTAATTATCTAAGGCTCCTCCAACCAAGGATAACACCCTTGCCAGTTGCCATGGTGGAGGGGCTTGGGTGTTTTATATCATCTAGTGTCAATTCTGTGGTACCAGACTAATAGTTATGAAGTTACCTNAGCACTGCTAAGTGGCCTCTGTTGCCAAAAAGTGTTATTAAACCCTTGAATACTTACTTTCTCAAATCTAAGATTATGCGTTTATGGATGTCACTTGATTATAAATGACTACAGTTGTACTCTTTTTTTACGTAGTTTGAAATGAGGACTGGTAGATTTTTAAGGTTTTTTATTGGCATGCATGCCTCTCTAGGCAAAAATTGTGTGATGTAAATAAAAAAAATCAAATCGATTTAAAAAGTCATTTTTTTGTACCCTGATCTTCAGGAACAGTTTACAACAACTTTAATGATGAACTTGTAGCCAAAAGTATGACATTTTTATTTCGAGTGCTTGCTCTCCTATTAAACCCCTGTGCATGAATTGGAAGAATGAAAAACATTTTTTTTTTTTACATTAGAAAGATGCTTAATTTGACTGAAACATTTTATTGGCCTAGGCAAGGACTGAATAAAGGCCCTTTGAAACCAATTCTCCAGTTTATATTGACAGTTTCTTGCATCTCAAACTTGACTCTGTCTAACGCTGTATATTTTTCACATTGTAACCTGTAGTAAATGTAGAACATTTTTATAATCATACAGGTAGGCTATCTGGATCTCGGCTCTGTGAGCTGTTGAAAACCACATTCCGTGTACGTATAGGGTCCTCCTCCAACTTGTCTTACTTAAATAATTCATTCCTTATATCCACCCCATTCTAAAAACAGCAACTGCTATATACTATTTGTGTTTCTGGACAGTAGTGTAAAAGTGAAAATCATAGATGTAATTTGACCAGTGGTGTTAGGTACAATGGTTTATCATGAATATGGAACGGCATGCACGGTNTTCATTTTTATTTNNCNTGGGTGCACACATATTACACACGTTTACTTAATACATCTAAATTTTGAGAAAAAAAGGGTCTAGTAAGCAAGTAAATATAATATACCTTTATCACATATAGTTTCAGAATTATCACAAGATGTGATAAAATGCTTGCCTCCTGATNNGGAGATCCAGGGGCTGACTCCTAGCGCTGAGTATAAAAGGCTATCCTACGAGTCTGCCTCTGAAGCACTCCACGTCGTAGGCATCTATAGGAAGGAATGTTATAAGTGGAGTCCAATCGAAAAGTGTTCTACGTTAAAAGTCAAATAAGTGTTTAGCGAGTGACAAAATTGAATCGTCCAGAAGCATTGTTGCGATGTAAATAGGCTCTCAATTAAGCCTAAGATGTCGGAAACATTGGCCCATACTCGCAAAGCAGTGGAGGAAATAGTTATACAACAACTGCTTGTATTTTCATATACATGTCTCATATATGTTACTTTTTTTTAGGAGGTTTTACTTTTGTTTGGCACTAGTAGGGATATATACATTTATATAAAAACTAAATTTATGATATTTGTAGCTACATTTTTTAGTTAACTAATAAGGTTTACATGCGTTAAATAATATACAAAAATCTTAGAAAGTACAGTTTACACAGAAATTATTAACAGTGGGATTGCCCATTTTATATCTTCTGAATCCCTTTATGGCAGTTGTGGAGGAGTGTATGAGAATAAAATATTCATGCTTTGGCTACAAGATGAGGAATATTATCTTTAAATCAAAAATTTTTTTATCAACTGTATTTGAAAATTATATTTAATTTTGATGAAAGGAACCATACAATAATAAAAATGTTTGCAGTTTGTATATTTTGTACAAGTTAGATGCTTTTCAGTCCCTGTTTTAAGTTCATATATTATTGAACTTGCAGCAGAATGTATGCGTGTACTTGTCATTACAGTTGCTTGTCTGGCAGAAAATGCATCCTGGCTCTGTAGTGAAAACATGTTAGTGTAACAAAATAGAAAGATTAATTAAGGAAGTATTTAAATGAGTTCTTTATAGGCCTATATAAAATTATATTTGTTATACGTCTCTAAAATTGACTCGATCTCAATTAATTAAAATAATTAAAAATGGGTTCCGGATAAATAAGCGAGATATATTGACATTGCTAATTTTGTGTTTCAGAAAACGGGACGTTGGAACGCAATGCACGTCAGGATTGCCTGGGAAATATACCACCATCAGCAGAAACAGTCTGCAGAAGCCAAAGCAGGAGGAGGACCAACGAAAGCTGCCGAGCTCCATAGGCCACCTAACCATCTCTTTCCAGGCCTTCCACCATTTTCATCTCCTCTGCTCGGAGGCCCCCACAGGCCGCCTTTCGACACTCCACCTCATCCAAGTTTTCTGAGCCCACCTGGAGCACACTTAGGTGAGAGTTTGTTTGACAAGTTTCCCAGAAATAATAATAATAATAAAAATATCAGTGCAAATTCTTTTGGTTGTATCACAAAAGTGCTGAATGAGTAACTAGCTTATTGACACAACACAAATCTCTTACTTCTCAACTAGAAATGCTTTTTTATTCAGTTTGTTTACATTCCAAATCATATAGCCTACTTGTTTCACTGCACCTCTAAACCATAAAGCCCGTTTCAAATAATCGTGTAAAAATACAATATCTCTAGTACCGCTTACCACCAGTTTTTGACAGGGCTCACNAAGTTAAATGGGTATGTTTACCAATCTTCAATTTTTTTTTGTACCATAACCGAAAGGTCGTCTTAACCCTTTGCAGTCCATTAAATCTAGACATGTCTTCCTGTTCAGGTCCAATTTTTAGTAATGAAATAACATGAAAATTACTTTATAATTAATTTTCTGTAGATATATTTTTCCTATATAGATACTAAAGGTTATGCTCATGATATCAAGTAATAAATGAATAGAAAAAGTGATTTGAGATAATATTTTAGCAGTAAGTTTGCTTGGACTGATAGTTTTTAAACATTCACCAGGATGAAGTCCAGGTCTTTTAGGACATGTTTAACACAAAGAAAGCAGAAAAATACAATATTATATCACTCTACACATTCCACCCCAAATTCAAAAGTACACCCAAAAAGGCTTATTTCTTCTATCCCTTTCAAACACTAATTGTTCAATTTCTTCATCCCAAATATANCTTTACTTCATTTGAAATATTGGCATAGGGTACTACAGTGCCATCTGTTGAAAATTTACAAAATTAATTGTTCAAGCGCTTAGCAAGAGAGAGTATTTTTTCAAAGTNGACTACAGGTCGACACTGGACTGCAAAGGGTTAATGGAAGAGTGCTCATCTACTGCTTAGGAGGTCTCCAATTCAAATCCCAGGGNAAACTCAACTCCTTACTCTTAAGTACAAAGCACTCCACATTAGCATATCATCGTAAGCATCGTCCGGAAGGAATGTGAAAAGTACAATCCCCTCAAAAAGTGTTGATTTAAAAGAATATGCCAGTGTCATGTGAGTGGCAGAATTCAATCGTTCTGAGGCACCGTTGCATAGCCGGCGAGTTGAGAATAGTGAACTTTGAACCCAAATAATCTGCCTCCTCCTTTACTATATTCCGTAGATCTTCATTCTTTATCCGAGTGATTNCTACAAAGGAAATNTGGCAATGGTGTCTGTTTTGACCAGACATGTGGCCAGTCGGTTGGTACAAAACTACACAGTCGACACTTGGTAGGGGAAGGAGAATTGTTTTCGGTTCTCATACTGAACTTGACATTATCATGAATCTGCCTCAGTTTAACATTAAGTGACANTTGTTGTGATGTTNTTTGAAATATCCTGTGGTGATAATGGGCAACATGATTATGACACTAAATATAATCATATCAGTCTTGCTAGACAGCTTAACAATAGAACATTATTAAGACTTGTGTCACTCTTACAAGTAGTTATTGGAGACTAATATTTCATTAGCCCTTTTTCCTTATTTATTCCTGTGTGTACACCANATTATGTACAAGTAGTGCTAGGGCTGGCAGAGCAAGTGACTAACTGGTCAGGCTGCTACATCATAGAAAGTGGGTTTAGTTTCAATTTCTGTTCAGGCCTGAAAGTCTCCCTGATTATTTTTCATACATTGCCACTCCCTGTCACTAACGAGGGAACCTTTTCCACAGTCAGGCTGAAATTAGGGTTTTGTCATTTTTAACGGAAAGTTGGAACAAATAATATATATCCAAAATATTAGGCACAGCTGGCCAGCAGTGGATACGGTTACAGTGTGATTTATATCTTTTTGTTGTCGTCNTTCTTGTGATCANTGTTTCGATCCTACCTACTGGATGGAAATTTTTATTGCTATGTTTGTGGGATTTTAGTTAGTAATTACAGTTTGATTATTATTTGTAATATTTTTGTGTTGCTTTTTCAATTCCAGTTGGTAGCAATAATGGTAAAGTTAAGTTCACAAGCTTGTAGATTGACTGAAGGAGTATGCAGTGTTGTAAAAATGATTGCATTTGACTTAGTCATTACATTTGTTTACTTGCGATTTCATTGTTAATTATAAGGACTGCTATGTTTTCGAACGGCAACTTGTATTTGCCATAGGAATAAAAATAGATTGTGATTACAAACCAACAAATGTATAAATATACAGTGTGTCCCACGATGACCTAGCCACCTTAATAACNTCGTTACTACGAGAGATAGGACNAAAANATGTTATACAAAAGTTTAATACTGTTTTACCAGAAGTGAAATAAATNTACGTTTTTCAAATAGGAATGTAGAATTTTTGTTATCTCACGTTAAAGAAATTTTATTCTCTTTCAAAAGATACCAAACAGTCCATACTTTACGGAAGTGACATTTATTTAACAAACACAGTTTCTAATAAAACCTTCTTCATTATTAAACTTTTGTATAACATGTTTCGTCCTATCTCTCATAGTAACGAAGTTATTAAGGTGGCTAGGTCATCGTGGAACACACTGTATATGAGTATATTGCTCCAAACAAAATATTAATAGAAGAAAACAACAAATAGAGCTTAATCATCACTAATACCCCACAAACATAGCAACAACAATTTCCTGCCGGTAACTGGGATCGAACCAGTGATCACAAAAACGAAGAAAAAAAAAATACAAATCGCATTGAAACCGTATCCACTACACCAATTGGATTACTTGAAAATGGCGATGCTATTTTTTGCATTAAGAGAAGAAAGTTAAATTTCGTTTTTGACCTGGAGTTCAAACGGCTGGCCAGTTGTGCCTAATATTTTGGATATATAATATGTTTTGTTCAAAATTACAAAACTGTAATTTCAGCTTGACAGTGGAAAAGGTTCCCTCATAAATAGAAGGGTATTAAAAAAAATGTTACCATAGTGAAACATTATTGGGTTTGAGTGTTTTGTAGGCTGAACTCTGGTTTTAGAGGTTCAGATGGAGATGAAATTAAATTGACTGGTAATACACTACGATTTGTTGAAAGTGGTACACCACTAAAGAGTGCACNTGTAAGATGTGTACCACTTTCAACAAATGATAGTGTATATAAATATTTTGAACCAAATTGTGATAGTTTGTAGCTTGAGTTTGAGTTGAACGGAAAGTAATTTAACAGTAAAAGTGTAGACTTTTGAGCTGATGTACACAGTGTCGCTTAATTGTACTGGGTTTAAGTTTCAAACTTTGACCCATTCCTCTTAATAATACTTACTTTACAAGTACGTTAAAAGTGGATTTAGTGCTTTTGTTTATGTAACTGATTAAAGTGTGTGCTTTTTCTGGTGGTATCATTTTATGTGTTGTTTATTTTCAGCAGCAGGTGTCTCACCATTTGGGCGTTACCCAGGCTTTGCCGCTCACAACTCTACTTTCACGAATCTGTCTTCGTTGAGTGGCTCTGTATTTGCAGGAAGGGATATTCCAGGCCTTACATCTTTAGCCTCACCTGTTCATGATCAGTGGAGGTATGCATTGTGAGCATATTCTTCTTAAACTTTTTCTTGGGGTCCAAATGTAGCTATTGACACGGGGGAGAAAAGAGACTATTATAACAGTCTAAAAATAAAATATGCTATGCAGAACGGAGGTGTAAATTACGATGTTTGGGTTTGAGTTTTACTTGTTTTGTAATTAGGTTCAATTTTGCTTTCTGCGGATAGATTAGAAAAAAATTCAAAGTTAATTTACTTTGAAACTTTTAAGTCTGTAATAAAGTTTGACTGCTTGTCATCAGATACAAACAAAATTCAGTGCTCTTGTAGTAAATTCAAAGCTTGAAATTTGTGAGTGTTGTCAAAAATATGAATTTGTTTTTAATAATTTTTACTTAAGATGGATACCTCTGAAGAATTATCTGGTTGAAAACTGTTAAAAAATAAATTAAAACTATTTTTAGATAGTTCCCAAACTAATGTTTCTTGCAAACTCTGCAATTGGTATCTGTCCATAGTGGAAACTGTCCAAAATTGGCTTTGGAATCTAACCACTTTCAAAGGTTTCGAATCAGTTCTCACATTTTGATTAGAAGCTGTCCAGATATGTATTTGGACAGATGTCATTCGAGGAGGAGTTCATAGATTTTTTTTAACTGTAATAATAAGGGTTTGGACAGAGATGTTTGTTGGAAAACTGTCCAAATATTGTTTTGGACAGATTCCATAGACTCATGACAGCAAAGGGCTGAAAGAATATAATACATGGAACACACAGAAATAGATAAGAATTAGTAGGAAAATAAATGCATTAATATGGGTGTAAACTAAATGCTGAAAATCAAAATGTATTTTTCATTGATCTCGAAAGTAAGTCTGTACTACAATTAAGAGTGCTATATAATTATTACTTTTCACCTTCTAATCTGTAAGCAATACCTCTCAAACTGTGGGTTCAGTTTTCTCAAAGGCAAAGCATTAAGATTTCATTTTATTGAAGATTTTTTCAATTTCTTTCTCATGAGGTTCTTGGTTGTACCATAATGGGCTAAAGTGGACATTATCACATACCGTAGCCCCAAAAGTTGGGAGCCACATATCACATCTACTTAAGCCTAAAATTTTCTTGACACATTTACAATTTAACTTAATATTTCCACAGCTAGGTTCGTGGTTGACCAGACACATTGCCTAATATCGAGAAAACAAACACAACAGCTCAAATTCAGGGAAACGCTCATTTATTGTCTAGGCCTGACGACATTACTACAATTACACTCCCACCCACACAAAAGTACATATCCCACCCCACACTCAAGTGCTTCCCATTTACATCCCTCAAATATTAATTTCAGTTCTAGTCCGTCGAAATATCGTTTATAGTTGGCATTCGTAAATGTTAGTCAAATTCGGATATCGCGACACAGGTTGAAACTATGGAACAAAGTTAATGGCGAAGTTTCCCTTCCGAGCTCGGGGATAATTAATAAAAAATAGATGGATTTTACCAGTTTTCGTGGCTGTAGTTTAGTTCTGGAGGTAGATAAATCGGTGTAAGCAACTATTTCAACTGGTTGGTGAAGTTATTTCACTCTTTGCGTAAATTAGTATCAAAATTTAGATCAGTTGGAATCATGTTCGAATCTCTTATTTAGGCCTAATTTGGACGATATATTGTGCGACTGTACGCTCTGAGATCTAAATCACTTCTTAAACTTTTCTTTTCAACACATTTTAATTGTCGTATCCGGATCCATTGTTGCTTCGTAAAACCACACGACAGCACTTGACTCGCTTCGTTTCATGCGCTAAACCACATCACTTCCAGCCTCTGCATCTAGTTCCTCGGAAAAAATTTAGTTCGGAGTTGAAAATTAAATTGAAGTGTTTTCGTCGTTTCTTTTCATTCCATAATTTATTTTAATTCACTATTGTCACTTTTTGACNAAACTTTCCGCTAAATGCATCTTATTTTGCTGACTATTTAATAACTCGCCGTTTCGTTGTTTGATATCCCTCCGCCATGTAAAACGTCCCATAAAGCACACAATATACACACAGCTGACCACGGCCTGTCTAATGGAAAGAGATGGCTTCTTTTGTTTGACAATATTAAAATTTTGTGTAAATTAAAATCTAATTATTTCGAACCTAGCTTTCAACCTGAACCCTTCTAAATCAACTAAAACTTACTTTTATGGCAGCTAATTAGCTTTAAACCCTATGTTATAACATCTTCGTTCATGTGTCAAAGGATCTGGCCTAAAGTAATAATACAACTCTTAATTAGTTACTTAAATGCAGACAGTAGGGTTGAAAAATTGAATTCAATGTCTTTGGCTGTTGTTTGTGTGCACATTCATTCATTTATATAGTGTGTAAAACTGTAAAGTCTAAACGTTATTATTTTTTCCAATTGTAGGTTACATAGAATGCCACCTACTTTTACAACACCAGTCAGCTCTGCCTGGGGTGTAAAACCAGATGTGTTAGCCCTCGAAAGAGAACGTGAAAGGAGAGAGCACGAAGAAAGAGAAAGGGAAAGAGAACGCGAGAGAAGAGATAGGGAAGAACGAGAAAGGCGAGGAAGAGAAGAGAAGGAGAGGGAGTCGAAGAGAAAATATGAGGCAGCAGAACGTGAAAAAAGGGAGAAGGAACTAAGAGAGTTGGAAAGGGAACGTGAAACAGACTTGGAAAGGCTTAGAGAATTAGAAAGGGAACGCGAAAGGGAGAGACAAAAGGAACGTGACCGAGAAACTAGGCACCTTCATCGAACTCAGTCGAGTGTAACGTCAGCGCCTGCGTTTGATGGCCACCACAAGGAGTCTCATAGTGTTGTGCACCATCGCTACCATCACAGTATTGCAGATGTGAAAGAACCAATGGATCATAGTGGGGTAGGGAGTGCTACAAGTATAAAGGGTGGAAGGGAACGATCTAGGGAGCATGAAAGGGATAGATCTCCGCACAGACCTGTTCAAGAAAATGGTGATATGCTAGGAAGTGCTAGGAGTAGTAGTATTGATCTCAAAGTTGAACATATACCACCTCAAACTATAGCAGGGAGGCCACCTTCAGTTTCAGGACCAGTAGTGCCAGAACAAGTGAAAGTGAAGGAGGAACCTCGAAAAGAGGAAGAGGTAGTGGTTGTAACAGGAGGTAGGGTTGGTACCCCTGTTTCAGCTGCACCATCAGTTCACTCAGGACCTGTTGTCAGTGGTGGTAGTATTGTAAGTGGAAGTGTAGCTAGTAATCACGAAAGATTACCACCCGTTTCACACAGTATATCAAATCGAATTGCGGTAGAAAATAGACTACCCCCGTCGGTGTCGTCTCGTGTGGATCCGAATGCGATGAGTAATGCTTTCCTTGCCCGTGGCCCTTTACCTCAGCCACCGACTTCTATGCCGATGTCTTTACTGGATCAATCCAGACTCATGGGGTCTCTGGGCTTGGGACAGCATCACTCACAGTTTGCACCTTGGCACAGTGATCCCTTCCGGGATTCGTATCGTGCCATGGAATTCGTGAGAGATCCCTTCCTAGAGAGAGACAGAGAGCTCCTTCGACTTAATCCTCTCAGCATGTACAGAGAGCAGGAAGATCTGATCTCGGGAACACTTGCAGAGGAGAGGGCCAAGCTCGGAATGGGTATGTTTCCTCATGGAAGGCCGGCTCCAGGTCTCTTCTCTCAACCTCCTGGTTCTTCGCTCCATAACAGTAGCATCCCTGGAGCAGGAAGAAGCAGTAGCAGTAATAAAGCCAGCCCACCGGTACTGTCCAATTCCCACCATCCACCCCCTCCTGGTCCATCTCATATACCACCTCTTATAGCATCTGCCAGTGCAACAACCAATCACACTGGGAGTCGAAGTTCGGGAAGTAGTCCCGCAATTCACAAACTGTCGTCGCCACGAACAATAGATAGTGGTCCTCACGATCTCCATAAAAAGGAAGAATCCCAGTCAAGATAAGTAATACTCAAGTCTCCACGATTGTGGAGACAGGTATAATGAATTTGCACTCATCCTAGAGTGACTGTGTGCAAGTTAGTTCAAGCCCCATAGTGCGCGAGTTTGAAGTGGTGCACAGTGAATTATATCCACGATAAAAGTGTGAGGACTGAAATTATTTTTCAAGTTACTGTGTTTAGCATAAAATAATCAACAGAATTAAGCAAGGTGCCTAAATGTGTTGCCTTGCTGATATCTCAGGGTATTTAAAATAAACGTTAGAAGCACTTGGCACAAATCAAGTATATAGTAAAGCCATTTGAATTAACTCTGGAAATTTAATCTGTTTGGCTATGCACAAAAGAAGATTACATAAATTTATAAACTAACATTGTGATGACAGATTTGATCTGTAGATATTATTATTATTATTTTTAGATTGTGTTAGTCTTGGAAAACATTTTTAATAAGCTGTTTTTAAATTGAAATGTGATTGCAGGAGCTAGCTCTCTTCCAGAACTGAGTGTCACTTTTTAACCTTTATGAAAGGTTGTGCAACGTGCTTTACGCGAGGTTCGTTCGATTTTGCCAAGGATCTCTACACGTTGTCGATTTTGTTGAATTGAGCATGCGTAAATCTCATTTTATTGTACCGAGTAGCTTTATTTGGCACTCAGAACAGCATGTCTTTCAGTGTGTGAATATTTTTAAGTTGATTACTATTGTGTATTTGACTGTGGTTATGCATATAGTGAGATTTTGCACATGTCGTGTATGTGAATTTGTGTGTGTGTATATGATTGTGAATGGAAGAGAGATCGACAGTAAAAATAAATTATTTTATGCTTTTGTGAATCAAAGCGTGTCGTGCGGTTTTTGTTTCGAGGGTGCTATGTACCATTTGTTTNGACAATGCAAGGTGCTTAATTTGTACAGAACGAGATTAACGTCGATTCATCCAGCGAGCGGATGCTTTTAACGGAAAGAAACGGACGGGACGCCTATTTTAAACCGGAGTGGCTGTGTCATATACTTCTGGGGGAGATTTGAAATCCTCTCGTGAATTTCTCATTGTGCACAGTACGTGTACAACCTCAGTATTTTCAGGAATTGATATTCCTTTTAAGAAATTTTGCCATCTTGTGAATTTTTAATAAGAAATGAAGTGGATTGTAAAAAATTATATATAGTATTGATGTGTCAAATTCTTGTAATTTTTCTTATTTAAAAGCGAGGACTGTAAATATACCTTGATCTGTTGTACTTTTTTGTAGATTAAATAATGCAATGTCTCATGTGAATATATATATGAATGCAAAAATATATATATATATTATGAAGAAAAGTCATTGTGACCCTTTGTAAAAGGGTATTACAACATGTATAGTGTTTATAAACAGTAAAAACGAAAACAAGTGATGATGGTAAATGAAAACACTTCTTTATATTATTTATCCTGTCCTGAAATAAGACGTGTATTAAAATAGTTTGAAGATTATAATGTAATGTTATATTTACAGGTTTAGAATGCTTAATTTTAATAATTAGGTGATTTAGAAGGGTCAAACCTAAGTAATATATTTGAAAAACGAAATTCGTGTGAAGCGGAGACGTCATTTCTCTTTCATTTGTGTTCTGTATTCGTTTTGTATGTTGTTCGTATTCGTTGCCTGAGAAACTTTTTTTTTTCCAGCAGGGCGTAATGATACCAAGGACGGCAAATCGACTATTTATTATTCAAAAATTTAGGATGAAGTTAGCTGAATTGTTAATCGAAAAGTGGAAATAGCAAACGAACAATAATTATGGAACAAGAAGAATTGAAGAAAGGAAGAAAACCAACGTAATTATAAATTTTAACTCCGAACTATATTTTCATCTACATTTTTTTTTTTTATGATAAGCAACTCACGAAAGGGTGTAACCTGTAATGCAAAAGCACCGTGAGTGCCAAAGGTAAACCTAGAACTA
>KZ879939.1:11040-21729 GCA_003456935.1 Machilis hrabei
TGCGGAATTTTTGGAAAATAACTTTTCCACTCCATTTCAATCAAGGAACATACCATTTCATTTTGTAAGGGGAATTTCCGAACACCCTGTATTTACATCCTCAGCCAGAATGAGAACTCCAGCTTTTATGAAGAGCAGTATCTCCACGATGGTATAGTAAGGATGTAGCACTTCATAGTACAGGCAGCCGACCTAACTGGTCCCGAACTCTATATTGTGGATTTGGGGTTCGTATTCTGCCAAATGATGGTTGTTGTGTCAGTTCACCTCCTTTGATCAAAATAAGCAAAATATCCAACGTCCAAAAATGACCTATCTGTTGTTGATAGGACGTAAAACACCACATATCATCAAATATAGGCAAACACTCCAATTCATAATTTATTTAAGAATCGTGTTAGTGACAATGGTGCATTCGTATTCATATTGTGCATTTTTATTGGACTTTTCTCCATTGTCTAATTGCTTTATGTGCTACGTTTCGGAGGGAATCCCCGAAGGCCGAAGGACGGAGGAAGTTGTCTTCCAAACCGTAGCACATAAAGCAATTAGACAATGAGGGAAATTCCAATGAAAATGCGCAANATGAACTCCAATTCCTGATGCCATGCGTAGCACCCTTTGGCACTACAGTTTCCAATCCTTAGCCTCCAAAACATCCTTTCTCCTTCTTACCAACCAAAACAGTCATTTTCATTACTACTAGACCACTTTTATAAAATATAGCATCGAAAGGCACCCTACTATCCCACTACCATTATGGTAAGTGATATATGTGTCTGAGTGATGTGCGATAAATAAATGGTGGGTGAATGCCTGTCCTTTAACGCACATTACCATTACCTTACGAGTATTTTTGTGTCTGCTCGGTAGGATTTTTCTTCGTCGCTTATCATAACCACTACTGCTGACGTGGACTCATAAAATCCTTTCAGTATGAGGCCTGCTTCTTTAAGACCCAATAAGACCATCTTGGCACATCCCTTCCTTCTCATAGGCTACGCTTTCCAGTACGAGCCTTAATCTCAGATTAACAGCAATGCGATATTCATGGGGTCTTGGTCAGTACTTTCTCCTTGAGTAGTTAATNACCACTTCATTCCGATTGGTGTGAGTTTGATCCTCAGTCAGGTATGTGTTCTCATGAACTTTCACTCCCATAATTAGCATGTTCAANACATAGACTACATTGNTTTTATAATTGACTATACATGAAAAGAAAACGAACTGAACACGGAATTCGCAAATAACCTTCAAGACGTTAAATTCCTTAATGCTAATTATTAACACATTCAGTTTCTAACATTAAAAGTATGGTATTATGAACTTGTACTGTGGTCGTTAATGCTGTTCATTACCACGTTGGCCGGTCCCGGTAGCCTAGTGGTTAGCCACTTGGCCTTGCACGCCGAAGGTCCCAGGTTTGATTCCTGGATAGGACTGGGTGTTATTCACTGTCTCAATAAAAAGTGTCCATCATCACCTTCATAAAAATAGTGAGTACTGGATATGAAAACCGGCTCGAATGACCAATGTGTGTCGAGTAGCCGTAAAACCTCACATCATCATCATCATCATTACCACGTTGTCACATAAAGTTATCGTATGCCTCAGTTTTCTTAACTGAACCGTGGGGCCTGGTTGTGTCATAGTGTGTATGGTATCCTTTTCAGTTAACTTTGTACTATAATGAAAAGTCTAGTATACAACATTTAGAGCACGTATGATTATGAGTAATTTCCTAGCACCTATAATTTCACCTAGAAAGGAGGGTCACTAGGAGTTTAATTGGTATTTGAGGCTTGGGTTCATGAGGCAGAAAAAAATCGTATAGAATATGTGTTGCTTTAATGCTTTTCTATTTTTGATATTCAGAACCTCTAAAACCCACACTACTCTACACAGTTATGCTATATCCTATTTTCAACCCCTCTAACATACAACTGCATACTCGTGAAAAAATGAAAAAAAANCGTACACGATACTGNATCAAAATTTAATGAAAATACCATTTAATATCACAAAAGTAATTACTCAGTCTCTTTTACTCCTTCTCTCTAGACGTAGGGGCTACTTCAAAAATTATGTTGCCGCTGGGTAAAGTTTGTTTTTTCATGCATGTAGTCGTAACCTGGCGACTGCTATGAACAATTTAATAAAATGGACGTTAGTCCTCTAATCCACAGCTTCATTAAAAAAAAAATTCAGTCACACCCAACACTTCAAAAGCATGGAATAAAACAACTAAGCTTATTATTTCCATGAACAAAAAATCAAAACTTCCAGACTTTGAATCTGATGTGAAACTGTTGTTCTTCACGCTATCGTTGTGCGATTTTGCTAACAATACCGCTTACTTTTAAATGTGGCTTGTCACAGCACTCGTAAAATACGTCAATCCAATTAGTGAAGCTGGTCAATGCTGTACTTCTCACTTGCGAGCTCTTCAATCCACATACGCTTCTACTGTTACTCAGAAACGAGCAACATGATTAAATATAATAATTATGTTTCACGTCAGCACTTGCATCTTCTCGAGTTCACTGTATCTTAAATCGAAAGTAGCCTATCTCAAATCCACAGATGAGTGACGTACTCGGCTAGGAACAGTTCGTATAAAAAGCATAAACCTGACTTTACTGCGATGAAATCCATTATCATCCACTTCTTGTAGTAAAGTTCACATCTTTCAGTTTATTTCCACATGCAGTTAGGGTTTCTATTTGTATTGAAGACACTAAATCTAAGCGTGAAATCATTACACACAATGTAGCCTACTTGTTAGCGAGAAAGTCCATCTGACGCACGCCAGCAGTCCTTGTCCTTCAACTAATCTCGTAGACTCTCATGATGTACACGTTTCTCGCACTCGAAACACTCGCCTCCACATGACACATAACCTTTGATACATATATCGTGAATTTTACCGATTTGATAAATACAAAATATGACTTAGTATGAAATAAAATCCACGATGTCTGAGTGTCAGTTTCTTAAGGGTCTCTAATATTTGCTAAATATGATAATACTTTTAAAACTAAATTTACGAACAACAAATTGAATAAAGCAAGCGCAAAATAGGAACATAAATAACAAATAAAATTAGTTTTATGACATAGTTTTGTATATTATCTATAGATTAAGTTCAACGTGTAAACAAGTAAACGAACTAAGCAACGTGGTCGGTCAAGAATAAGATGATGATGATGATGTGCTGTTTAACGTCCACTCAACGCATTAAGGTTATATCGAGACGGTCAACCACTCACTTCTGCACAATGGCTTGATTATGAAATGATGAGGAACACTTTTTATTCAGACAGTGAAACACCCATGCCTTGACCAGGATTCGAACCCGGGACCACGAGCGTGGAATGCTAGTGACTTAACCACTAGGCTGCCGTGGCCGGCCAAAAGAATAAGCAAGTTTCTGAAATAACATGAAAAGCTTGTGATTTTTTTTTAATCCACTGCATCACAGATCGGTATGTTGTGGATTCGTACTTCATCACTCATCTAATTAGTAGTTTGGTACAAAATGATATTATTATACAGCCTCGTTGAGCTATAGGTTATCATTCCAGTCTTAGTATAAGGTGAAAACGTAAAATATAGCCTGGGAATCGCGTATATCTTCAAACTTTCTTCATATGGAANTATTCATGTGTTTTCCTCTCTATTCCTTCTTCTTTTCCCTCTTAGGCCTATCGTTTTTATTCTTAGTCAGTCGTCTTTGAATTTCCGCTCCTGTCCAATGGTCAAACAATAAACTGATTGTTTTCAAAACACTTCGTTAAGGTCGAATGAAAATAGTTTTTTTTTTCAAATTTCGATTTGAAACTCAGGGAAAACCTACATATTCGACCCAAAAAGACACATAAAAAATTTGAAAGCTCTAAGTCAACTCCTTTTCTCGTCCCAAGACAAGTTAAGTTTTCAAAAACAGTGAGGGTCAGTCAGCCCCACGTCGCGGTACAGTCTTTGTGAACCTTCTCCTCTTTCTACTATCATACTACTATAATACAGTGAAACAACCCAGAACTCACGACGAGGAAGTGACTGCAAGTCTAGTTCCACACGTGCCCACCTAACCACCCTATCATTTGGACACAACTTTATGCTCTCTGTGCCTACATGTGATATAGTTTATGTAGTCACTCTTTGTATCAGAGTTTTTTTTATGAATTGTAGCTTAGCTTTGATGTAGTCATATCTCGCTGTAGGTCAAAGAATAGAATTGTGTACTTATGTCACGAGTTTGACACAGCTTTCCAGAGATTGAATGTGGCATGGATTCTTTGGCATGCCACTTATATTTTGATGTTCATTAATAACAATGCCAGTAAGATCTTCATCTAATAGATCCTTAATAACTGGGAGCTAAACGAGTTCGTCTAGATGACTGACAATCATGTTCCCCNAAATTCAACTTTGGAACTTCAAAACGCTAATTTTCATTTTTCTTGCTTGAATTNTTTGTCCAAGTCTGAGTTCTCTAACGTGTTGTAGTCCACCACTTATCATGCAGATCACCATGTTCTTAGACGTGTTAAAATATGCATTTCGTTGTATTACTGAGTCCAGGTTTTTCGGAAATTACAGGGCAAATATCGGGTTACATGTATTTCTTCCCGAACTGACGTGCGCTATCGTTGCAGTAGGGTTTGATTTTATTATTGAACTCGTAACTACGGACACTTTGAGTGCAAACTGTANAAGTAATTCAGTGATGGGTCCTCCGTTCCCACATTCAACCTCAGAACTGTTTCACGGTCATCAACCATCTGGTTTGGCTTAACGTCCCTGGGTCACGACTAGCTAATTCAGAAAAGACACGCCAGAATCAATGGCATGGTAAATTTTCCACGAGTAGTACTGTTCATCATTACTTAGGTCTATACAACGGAGTTCGCACTTTGCTGATGTCAATATAACACTTGGCCCTCTAGTAGGTATCCTGTTGGTTGACGATGCCAACGCCAATTGCTCATTTCTGTACAGTTGGTACACCATCCACTGAAGGGGTTCATTTAGCTTCCCTTCCAAATGTTCGGGATCTACAAATCTTCCTCGGTGAACAGAAGAGGCATTTGCTATTTCTGGTAACNTCGCTTGGCTTGTAAATGCTTCTACATTAGTTCCAAATAATGCTACATGTCAGGTAAATCATTTTCTCACCAGTAACGCAGATATGTAAAACAGTTTCAGCACATGTTGGCACTTCTAACCATTGTTCAATTAATGCAACATGTGTTTTCCTTCTATAGCATTCATCCAATTCCTCCTCACGACTCACATGGCCCCACACGTTTACAGGTTGGGATGAGCTTCGTATCTTCTAGTCTTCAATAAAATCCTTCTTCTTTTTTTGCAGTATCACATATGCCTACACAAAAAGGTATCCTGTCACAAGTGGTTTCAGTCATCCAGTGCTCACACACACAGAGCCTTTGTCGAGTCTCATAACTTATACATGTCCACCCCTGCCAAGGCTTAGGAGTATATGAACAAGTCTATTTGTAATGAGCCATTGTCTCCTCCAAATGGAAACCACTTTTTGTAATTAATAGCCAATAGATTGGTCGTAATTTTAGNACTGCTTCCTTNCCACCTCTATCAAGAGATTATGGGTCCCTCACTCCTCCTCTTAAGGAAAAAGCAGACTTATTTGCTTATAAGTTCTCTTCTAATTCCAATCTCTATTCTCAAGCCAAAAGTTATCCTTCACACTACTTCATCTCATTCTATGTCCCCTGTTGTCTTTCGCCATATGATTTTGGAANGAAGAAGACTTTTTATAGAGTGCTATGAGTTTAAGTGTTGTGTTGTTATGAGCTAAAAAGTAATACATTGTTATATTGAATCGTTAGTACACGTTTTTGAAACAGAACTAAACTTCGTAACTATAATTGTGTTCAACAGTTGCATTGCGCTATTGCTTTGCTTCAGGAATGTTAAAACGGAGTTTCCATGTACAACACAAAAGAACAAAAAAGCGTAAAAAACCAATTATATTTCTTTTGAACCTATTTTTAACCAGAACATGAGTTGTGTATCATTAAAATTATCTACATNCATATGTTTCAATAAAATACGAAACAATCTTACATCATCTAGCAAGTTAATGTTTCAATATAAGGTAATTTGTGCAGCAGTATAAACCAAAGCCGTAGCTGTAGCAAGTGACAATTAGACCTAGGGCATATTTCGTAAAAAGAAAACTTGAAAGTTGTGTTTAGCAGCAACATAATTTTATCTTTTTCGCAGTGTTTACATTTATTTTGTGTGAAACAGTTATATTTTCGATTAAAAGTGTTGTAATGTCACATCATAAGTCAAATATGCTGCATTAGTGTAATCATACCATATAATACTAAAGCTTTACAACATGAGAGTCCTATTTGTGATAGCTTTTGCTTAAGTTTCTTAAAATTTTACTCTACGACCACAAACTTTCTGTGTTCTATCTAAAACTTTTAGGCTACATTTTCAAGAAACAACAGTTATTGTTTAACATTAGGATTACTTTTTTGACACTTTGTTATGATTCACATATTTGAACGTTGAATGCAGCATAGTGAAGCTGTTTTAGAGATTAAGAATAACTCTGTTAACTAATTTTTGTTTTCATCTTAAAGTTATTATATAAAAACAGCTAACTTAGTCTGTAGTCTAGCTGAAAATGTCATATACAGAATATTTTATTTCATCCGACACATGTGACAGAGTACTAAACAACTAATTACTAGCGTTTAAGTAACCAAAGTCTGCTCAAGGTTCTAGTTTGCATTAACAGAGTTTTGCGATGTTCATGCAAAAAATCCTTACCTCTCTCTAGTTATTGCAGTTTTATGTTAGTTTTAGAAAGTGTTAGTCTAAGTTATTTTTATAGATACGTTAAGAGGTTGGATTAGTAACGCATAGCTTTTAGCTTTGCAGGAAAAAAAGTTAATTCTTATAAGTGGAACTAGAGTTATGAAATGTAAATATTGGTTAACGCTCCTTTCCACATATTTAAATGGAATCTTCCAATTGTGGCACGTACACTATTTTATTTTAGGATTTATATAAAAAAAACGATTATTATCTACTTCAGCGTTTCACAAATGCAACAGCAAAACTCTTCCCTTCTTCGAATAAAATGTGTATACTATAAGTTTTACTGAAAATGTGTCTTTTAGTAAACGACAATGTTGGAATTCTTACTTCCAATTACGTTTTGTAGATACGAAAGTACTAATTTTAGTATTTAGTGTTATATTGTAAACTTAAACGCAGTTTAGTACAATTAGTACGAATCCGTTTGTGCTGTTTATGCACTTAAAATGTGAACAATCATAAACACAAATCATCCTCTATTTTTGCCCAATTAGTAAAATGTAAACAAGTTAAACGATTATTATCTAGTTCACCGTTTCACAAATGTAACAGATAAACTCTTCCCTTCTTCGAATAAAATGTGTACACTATAAGTTTTACTGAAAATGTGTCTTTTAGTAAACGATAATGTTGGAATTCATACTTCCAATTACGTTTTGTAGATACGAAAGTACTAATTTTGGTATTTAGTGTTATATTGTAAACTTAAACACAGTTTAGTTCCATTAGTACGAATCCGTTTGCGCTGTTTATGCACTTAAAACGTGAACAATCGTAAGCACAAATAATTCTCTATTTTTGCACTATTAGTAAAATGTAAACTAGTTTGCAATAAAATTATCGACACATAGATGTTACAATTCTCGCACACGATTAGTATATTTACGACCTGCAACTTAAGTTCAACACCTGCATGTCCTTAAACAAATAATATTACGCACAGTTCTTTTAAACATTTTATATGCATTATCTGCAACATTACTAGAAGTTCCCTAAGTGTTTGAATCAAATTTGTTATTTTTGAACTCTACGACACCACTAAATGTTTTTAGTTTATTGGATTTAGAAACATAATATGTGGAATATTACCGGAACAGCGTATAGAATGCAGTTAAGGTTTTGGTTAGATAATGCTTTACAAATGAAAGCATGTGGTTTTAAATTACAAACACTCTCTCTTCATATGCTGTTTTGCAGTTCATAAGCTTTTAACATCTAAATAATTGATATTTTGCATAGAATGAAAAGTGCGGTGCAATTTGTTTTGATAAAATTATAAATCATGTTTACAACTTCGAAGCCCAATTTATCATCAATTGGTAAAAAGTTCAATATTAATCATATATTTTATCAAAACATTAATTTTTACCAAGACCATTCCAATTTTGACAAATCTATCTGTAACGTTCGTTGTAAAAACGTGAATATTTTTGGTAAATCCGTAACCTTAATTGTATTCAAAAGTTAAATTTCTAAGCGTTATGTTACTAACAAAATGATTTACGCTGAAAAATTCGTAAGGTTCCTCCAGTATTTCTCAAAATTTGAATTAATGCAAGTGGTGATTCAGAAATTGTGAATGGTTTGGTTAAAGTTTTTGTCTTTTCAAAACATAATCTAATATTTTTACCAAAACTCGTATCAGAATTTTATCATTTAAAACCTATGTCATCAAACTAATAAACATTGTATGTATTCTGCATAGCACTATACATTGTCAGCGCTAAAAATGTACTGGGTAACAGATCCACAGTTACATTTGGTTAGGCTATTGTAAAGTTAGAAAATTCTTGATTGTCGTGTTGTTAAAAGTTATCTATTGTTACAAAATTTTAGTGTTTGTATAACTTAGAAGACGTCTGAACAAAACATGTCGTGAATGGATTGGTTAAAGTGTTTGTCTTTTCAAAACATCATGTAATATTTTACCGAAACTCGTACCAGAATTTTATCATTCAAATCCTATATCTTCAAACTAGTAAATATTTTATACATGCTTCTTCTTCATAGACCTACACACTTTCACTTTTTTAGAATCGACTAAGTAGCAATCACATATTTTGAATACTTCCAACTGTTATCTATGCTTATTGTGAAATTCGAAAATGCATAATTGTTTAGTGTTTGTACAGCTTAGAAAAGCTATCTGAAAGAAACATGTTAGTTTGAGTGTTAATATTAGGATATTTTATTAGTCGTAAATTACTTGAATCTGATTAGTTTATTTTCAGTGTATAATGTTATCAAATTCTAGCTTCGTATAGCCGTCTTGAAATCGTTGTAACATATTTGTACTGAACTACACCGACAGTTATTTACGAAAACGCAAATACATGTTTTGGTTTACAGTAACACATTTAAATATGTAGTCGAAAACGGAATGCTTCTTGGTGTTTATCAACACATATAAATTTACACTCACATTTTGGTTATAATTTAGACATTTGTAACCTTATGTGATTTACAGGTTGTGCCATTGGAATGGAAAGCTTACTAGATTACNAAACATGTTACTGCGCGTGCTCAGAAGTCTTGGTTCTCAATGCTAAATTCGGTTATTATGTTTTCNACTGTTCGTCACAATTTCCAAGATAAATAAGAAAACAATGTGCGGGATAGATTCAGTTTGACTACTAAGTATTATCCTGTAGAGAAATACAGTATTGAAAACTAGCTCTCTGTGAAATGTTCAAAGTCTTAGTGAACAAAAACGTTTCACTCTGAACTTTAGATATTGTCGGTGCCAAATTAATAGCGGGAAAAGTCTCACACTGACTTTTAAATTTGATGGAATCTAATCTATCCATTATCTAAACATTAGAGGGCTAACTCCTTTCCAGTGAAGAAGTCTGCTTGTGAAACACTCCACACTTCGTGAAGGGACGTTAAAAGTGGAATCCCTTCAGTAAGTGTTTTGTTTAAAAAAAACAACCAAACAAGCGGTATGTGTTAAATTAATGGTATGTTTTCGAAACAGTCGAATGTCATTATTAATTACTTGTTTTTGGAAAATGCAGGATTAATACTTGTCACATGAATTACTTTTCATACAAATTATAGTACACTTTTGTGTATATCCGACCATAATGTAAATAAAGGTTTTTTCATTCAAAGCTTCAATTTTAAATGTTCATCAGGGAACACTTTTCGGAATTAACTTTCCTGAATAGTGCCACAACTTTAAAGACAAGTCAGAAAACACACTAAGTGTCGTCCAATATGTAAACAGCAATACATGAAATATTTCACTGTTAATGAGGTAAGATAAACACATATTTTCAGTTTAGGTTTAACACAATGAAATTGGGAACTCTAAAACTATAAAATTCAATCGTAAATGTTCCGTGTAAAAACTGCCAGTTTTTTTAATTTAATAGTGAACTCTACACTTTAAATTTAGCGTGGTTACTATGGTTTGTCCTCATACCTAGAAAATTCATATTTCAATTTTCAGACCTATAACAAATGTCAATCATTTTCTGAACGAAAAGAAAGGGTTTGGGTTTAAAATCTGCAAATGTGGGGCTACGTGTTTTACCTCGATTTTATTTGGAACGTACTCTACAGTAATACTGTGCATGTAAGTTGAAACNTCACTGACTGCATATTCACAGTTCGACAAATGTAAGGCTCATAGGACATTAACGGACAATATTAAGTGTGATTAATAAATGGACATCGGAAATATCCATAACCTTGGCGGTAGGCGCGTTCTGGTAACTAATAGACACGATATTTTTCAATGAATTCTAAGTAACTAAAGGGATTCTGTTTCTGGATGCATTACCATTATAAAATATGGAATAACTA
>KZ879941.1:13400-26992 GCA_003456935.1 Machilis hrabei
CGAAATTTGAGTTGCAAGATTCCACCCACTACGACAGACAGACAGACAGACAGACAAACAAGAAAGTGAGTTAATAAAAACGTTTTAAAATGACACTAACTGAACAAGAAGAAGTCTCTCATGGTGTGGATGATGCAGAAGAAGAATTAGATTCCCTGAATCAGTCAGCTGTAGAGGTTGGTGTTAGGAAACCATATGGTCAGTGAAGTCAAGTCATAAGCTGTATGCATCAAGAAAGCCCAGAGAAGCTGTGGGCGAGTACACCAAAAGAAAACTGACCGAAATCTTCAACGTAGAAATTCCATCTTCAGAAGAAGCTTGTGAAACTTGACGGGAATTTATATCAAACATCAATTCAGCTGTTGAATCCTACAATGAAAAGGTGCAAGTTCTAACAATTATCCCAGTGTCCTTTTCAAAGGTACAAATTTGGCACCACATTCCATCTGCAACATCATACTTAGGAGCCAAAGGTTGAAGTGCCGCAAATACCAACTTGTGTTCGTACTACAAGAAAGTGTGTCTCATGTCATCCTTACACAATCAAACTTTTGATCCACAGAACGGCCTTCTACAACTCAACTTTTTTCCCACAAGTTTACAAACTCCTGATACAAACATCTACATCTTACCCCCAATCAACTTTTAGTCTTTGGCAGAGAGTGCAACGCACCAACTCATAAACGATTCCATTCCCGAATTGCCCGANCCCAAACAAAATATAAAGTATATAACTGCTTATGCACAGAAATTTGGAGTAACTGAAGATATATTTTGTTGATTTTGGTGTCAAATTAAAGATACTTGAACAGAGAATCAAATGAAACAAACGCCTTTTCCTATTTTTCAATAACGTCAGTATTCTACCTAGATAAAAAGAACGGCCATTTTTACAATTTTAAAACCTGTAAATGACATATTGAAATAATAACATATTCATACCATAGACATTGTTGCAAAGAACATATATATGCTTTCCGGTTATTGTGAGGCAAATGGTTTGTCAGATTCCTGCGCCTTAAAATAGCAAAAATTGCAACTTTAGACTCGTGTAGCTCCTAAACTATTTATAAACTCTTCGTAACCTAAAACCACATTGGTACGTATTATAAACCAGTTCATTTTGTTTTATGGAGAATTTCTGGCACCAATGTATTATTGTACTTGCTCAATTTATCTTTAA
The DNA here is from genome assembly GCA_003456935.1 of Machilis hrabei. Lineage (NCBI taxonomy): Eukaryota > Metazoa > Arthropoda > Insecta > Archaeognatha > Machilidae > Machilis > Machilis hrabei. The sequence goes on from KZ879941.1 coordinate 14,584, forward strand.
ACATTGCAATTAATTTCAGCATTTGCCCCGTTGGTAGGTCGCAAAATCTTTTTCGGAGCNAACGCCTTTCCTACAATATAGTTAACGTGTGAATTCCATGACAGATCCTCGCACAGTAATACTCCTAAATACTTGTATTCACTAACTACGCCTAATGTTGTACCACTGAGTTTATAGTTGGTCTGAATTTTCTGCCGACGCTTTGTAGTACGCATAACCGAGCATTTCTTATGATTTAGTTTTAACTGCCATAAATTACTCCATTCCTCAACAGAGTTTAGAGATTCTTGTAGTTCGTCAACTTCTTCTACACTATTTATTTCCCTATACATGACGGTATCGTCTGTAAATAATCGAATTGAGGACTGGATGTTCGCAGGTAGATCATTAATTTAAAGTAAAAATAACGACGGACTTAATACACTACCTTGTGGGACTCCTGGCGTGACCTGGACCGAGTTAGATGAGACTCCATCAATAATAACACGTTGTGATCGATTAGAAAGGAAAGACTGTAACCAGTTAAGAATTGAATGATCTATTTTATAAGCCTCTAGCTTATGTAACAGCTGTAAGTGAGGTACAGTGTCAAATGCTTTACTAAAATCCAAGAATACGACATCTCCTAACTACCCCTTCATTTGTAATTAACGTCTCTACATCTCCTTGATGTTTTTGGTAACAAAATTAGGTATATTATTTACATTTTTATCTGTAAATACTGAGCTATATTGAAAGTTTAGTAAATCTGCCTTTTTACCTGTCTGCAAAACGATTTCGCAGTTACTGTTTTTTAGCGGTGGAATTGATGTTTCTCCCGATTTTGATTCTTTATATATCCTCTTTCACAAATTTATCACGAGCTGTTCTTAACAGAGTTTTAGTGCTAATACGAGCTTCCCTAAACTTTTGGCACTCACGGTGCTTTTGCATTACAGGTTATACCCTTTCGTGAGTTGCTTATCATAAAAAAAAAACAAAAAAAAAACGGACGATGATATCTTGTCAGTCGTCCGAGATTCAGTACCTAACACTGTATCAGCTTTGGTTTCCTCTATCATTACTTGTAATTCTACAGACTTGTTACACACACTTCTACAGTTTACAGTAACAATGTTAAGTTTACCTAAACTTCTAGTTTTGTGAACCTTAAAATTATTTTAAATTATGTCGGAAACTGGAATAGGCTTCCGTGCTAATTTGAGAAAAAAAAAAGACAAATTACCTTGTTCCTGGTGGTGTGTAGAAATCACAATATTTCGCCTAGGTGTTGACATTTCGTTTCTTGACTTTTACATTTTCTCCGTGGAATCCGCCGGCTGAGGAACTGTCATTACGATTTAAAATTAAAAAACGACATGTCACAAACTTATTAAAATCTAAGGGGCCCCTTAATACCGTGGAAGCCCAATGGCTTCTCTTGTCAAACTAAATTTCTCTCGTGACTCGATCCAGAACAGCTGTTAAGCATTGCTCTTTTGTTGCGGTGTTGCCAGATTGCTGTTAATTTATTCTATTAAACCTAAGTATGCAAGTGGGTTGAATTCTGAAATGGGAATTTCTGGAGGTTTGGGCCATTTTATTGTGAATGACTGTTCTTTTGGTTTATTGTACAAGCTTTTCCTAACGACAGGTTGGCCTAGTGGTTAAGAGTGCTCGCCTCCTGATCGGGAGGTCCCGGGTTCAAACCCCAGGGCCGGCTCCTAGCCCTGTGTAAAAAGGGTTATCCTACGAGTCTGCCTGTGAAGCACTCCACACTAAGGTATGATCGTAAGGCGTGTTCNAGCCACGTCTCTAACTAGCAGCCGAAACCTAATCGCAAAAACCCGCGAAAAATTGGTTTTCCTTGAAACCGTTTCATATTTTAATGTACCGTAAGAAAAATAAAACCCCAGAAAACATGTAAATATTGTTTTAAGCATTTTAGTTAGTTTGGAAAAATTATTTTGGTCTTAAAAATAGAAAATAGTTCAATAAAAGTTAGTAAGTAGTTTCATCTGCATCCACATAATCATCATCTAATGGCAAAATACGCGTTGCGACCTTTCAGAGTGAATTATATTTTCGCGTATGGCGTCGGAAGTTGATTTCGGAGTGCGGACGGTGAGTAACGTGCTTGAAAAGTGGTGAAGGCGAGCTCTGAGGAAGCTGTAAGTTGTACCATTAGAAAAATGAGGTTTCAAAGCATATTAATCGGTAGCANTATCAAGTAAATTCCTAACAGTGGCCTCTGTATAAACTTTGCCCACCTGGGTCAACTCCAACCCCTCTCCCTCTTTTGCCCTGTTCAAAAGAGAAGGGCAGAGAGCATGAGCGAAAACACGAAAATACAATCTCCGTTGCCCTTCTCGCGACAACATATGGCTTAGCAAATATCTTATTTGAACAAAAAAATATGAGTTGTATAATTGTGCAAATGTATATATTTTCTTTTCTGTGATTCTAGATTGCTGGATTGCTGGGTCTTGTGTCAAGTAAAGTGTCAACTGTCAAACGTCGAGAGCCGAGGTTGAGGGTTAAAAATTGCAGTAGGCTACGTATATGTTTTAAGCTTAAAAAATGATTAAAAAAAGAAGTCCTTTGTGGCTACACTTCTCAAAAATTGATGCAATTACTGCTGAATGTGACGTCTGCAAAGAAGTCTTGTCATACAAAACTACCACATCTAATCTGAGGAAACATTTACTTAATAAACACCCATCGGTTGATATTCCACATACTAATCTGGGGAGATATTTAGTAAGGAAACGCCCATTGGTTGATATTCCACATACTTCGAAAGAAAAGAAAAGCGAGACATGTGCACGTAAAAAAAGAAGTCCTTTGTGGCTACACTTCACAGAAGTCGATGCATTTACTGCCAAATGTGATGTCTGCCAAAAAGTAGTGTCATACAAAACTAGCACATCTAATCTGGGGAAACATTTACTAAAGAAACACCCATCAGTTGATATTCTACACACTTCGAAACAAAAGAAAAGCGAGACATGTGCACGTAAAAAAAGAAGTCCTTTGTGGCTACACTTCACAGAAATCGATGCATTTACTGCTAAATGTAACGTCTGCCAAAAAGTAGTGTCATACAAAACTACCACATCTAATCTGGGGATACATTTACTAAGGAAACACCCATTGGTTGATTTTCCACATACTTTGAAACAAAACAAAAGCGAAACATATGCACGTAAAAAAAGAAGTCCTTTGTGGCTACACTTCACAGAAATCGATGCATTTTCTGCTAAATGTAACGTCTGCCAAAAAGTAGTGTCATACAAAACTACCACATCTAATCTGGGGATACATTTACTAAGGAAACACCCATCGGTTGATTTTCCACATAGTAATCTGGGGAGATATTTAGTAAGGAAACACCCATTGGTTGATATTCCACATACTAATCTGGGGAGATATGTAGTAAGGAAACACCCATTGGTTGATATTCCACATACTTCGAAACAAAAGAAAAGTGAAACGTGTGCACGTAAAAAAAGAAGTCCTTTGTGGCAACACTTCACAGAAATCGATGCATTTACTGCCAAATGTGGTGTCTGCCAAAAAGTAGTGTCATACAAATCATCCACATCTAATTTGGGGAAACATTTACTAAAGAAACACCCATCGGTTGATATTCCACAGACTTCGAAACAAAAGAAAAGCAAGACGTATGCAAGTAACGTATCGCTCTCGGAAGAAGATGGAGATGCCCGTCAGGTACAGTGCCTATTTTTATATTTTCCGTAATTTGTTTCTCCCTTCATGTAATCTCCAATCCTTTNCCGAGAAGTACGAGTCTTTTCTCCGTGCTGCAGAGGAGCTCAACATTCGAGGATTGATTGATGTAAGAACATTAATTGTTAAGCTGAGTTTTGATCACAACGAGGAAACTGTATACAAATAACCTCAAACCAAAGAAAGACCGATGTAATGACATGCAATCATACAAACATAAAATGATGTCAAATGATTGTTTTGAAAAACAAATTCTCTTCATCGAATGCGTACACGCTAAGTATTATAAGTACAACAAGTGTAAATGTCGTATTTATTGTAATTGATAGTGGAGACACTTGTTCTTAAAAACTGCTATTGGTGGGTGGGTCATGAAAAAATCTGTTTCTATTATAACTGATGTGTAATTTTTAGGCCCAAATATCGTTAGATATTATCGTGGAAAGTGGCTTTACCTGTTTGGCTCAAACTTGTCACACTCTCCTCCCAGTACACGAGTCGATTGACCTCGGTTTACCAGAGGACTCCGAAGGCCACTCGTCAATTGCGTGAGGGGGGTGAAAAATGTAGTGTAGGATTTTCTAACTGAACTGAATTACTAAAGTAAACTAATCTAAATCCCGGATAGGCGCCAAACAGTTTAATTACAATTAACGTGGTGCAAAACACCACAAGCACGGAAAACTGTTCGGCCGACGAACTCGGTCTGAGCACAAGATTCCCAACCGAGGACAGGATTCTTTGTTGACCACGTCTATGATTTAACACCAACCACTCTGAACCATAGGTGAGGCGTAGTGTGAAATATTTCATTTATTGCTGCAAGGAAAAGAAACCACATCCGATGACATCAAGAGTAACAGTCAATAAGTTGACATTTAGTAATGTATGCCAATTGTAAATGAAACGCACAATCAATAGTTCATGACACACCTCCTAATTCAAGCAATACAAGTCGATGACCTACCTCGGCCGGCCTCAACTTTCTGCGCTGAACGAACGCGACTATGATATAATATCAGCCACAGGTTTCATGAGAAATATAGATATACCAAAACAGATAATCTTATAATATACCACCTCTAGGGTAGGTGTATACCACCGTATAGTTTAACCAGGGTAAAAAGTACATACCACAACTTCCTGGTATTCAGAAAGGAAAACACTAGTCACCAATTACTAACAAGCAGATCCTAACCTTAATTACTCGACCGAGATAAACAAACATAAGTAGTGACGTTTAAGCAGGGGTCAAAAAATATATGTCAAAATGAGTAGCCAGATATTTTTTTGGGTGGCCACGCATAAATAATGCAATATAATTAGGGCTATAGTATATAGAACCTAATTTTGATACAACCAGAGTAAAACTTCATAAGACTTCACCCCATCCCCTATAGATACTTCTATTTTAATTGCCGTAATTTCATTTGACGAGGACAAAACTAAAACTATAGGATTAAACAAATTGGCTAAAGTTTACTATGCTGGCACAGCTGATATATTTTTATTTTAATTCTTTATGCAAGTAGCCTGTTGTGTTACAGCACTGTACTTTATTATGACATTTTTACATTATAATGATTAATTAGGTTCGTGTTGTAAAACAGGTTCAGCTTTGACGTTTATCTTATCCAGGTGCGATAGGAGAGTAAAATACGAGGTGTGACACAAAAAAAAACGGGATTGAATGCATAAATAAAAAATAGAAAGGAGTTGGCAACAATTGTTTAGGTGACATCATGCGACACTATCTGTCCTGCAATTTTGAACTCGTCAGGTCTCGCCAGGTGTGAGTATTGTGTCATNGAGTGAACACGTACAACCGCGTTCTGCCGGAAAAATGTCGAGTGTAAAAAGTGAACAAAGAATCAACATCAAATTTCTTGTGAAATCGCAACAGAAAACATTCCAATTGGTAACTGAGGCTTATGGGGATGCTACTTAGTCTAGGACACGCATGTTTGAATGGGNGTCACGTTCAAAATTTAAGGAAATGTTGATTGTCTTTTTCGACATTGCCTTAATTTTGAAACGTGACATGTGAGCTTTTTTTGGATCTTGGTGATTCTGGACACTTCCACTGCATTGACTGGCACTTACTTTCAGGTTTTTTAGGTGAATATTCATGTCTCATAGCAAGTAACAACAGATTCCAAGAAAATTGGCTGATTTTTAAGGCGTTCTAACACAACTCTTTACGGCACAGTTTTTGGTCATCTGACAGAACTTTTGGTACAACCTTAGTACACATCTTCCTCAGTTAGAATGCGCCGAACAGCTTCCCTATCCATGTTAAGTAACTTAGCCACTGCACGAACACTCAATCTTTGGTCACCTCTTATCACTTCACGAACTCTTTCAATGTTTTGGNCGGTAATCGCAGTTCATGGGCGGCCTGTGCGTTCATTTGTCTTCCACACTGTCACTTCCCCCCAAAACCGTTTATGCCATTCAAACACGCGTGTCCTAGACAAAGTAGCATCCCCATAAGCCTCAGTTATGATTTGGAATGCATTTCACTTTGTCTACTTTTTCACTAGCTGCTTATGATTGCCTTAAATGGTCTACCACTAGAGGATTATGAGCCAGGAAAAGCAGTAGAAATAGGCCAAGAAAATGTGTCAAATATTGATAGTAAAGAAAGAATACCGTCTCTGTTTTCCAAAAATCGTGATTTTAAAAATTTTATTCCATCACGAATCACGTTCACTTTATCGCATTCAAAAGCCGACGAGTCGATATTTATCGGTTGCATATTTTCAAACGTTCCACTGACGGAAGTACTGTCGACAAACCTCTTTTCCGTAGATCCCGGAGTAGTTTGGAGATTCTCNAGTGAAGCGATGGTATTTGCAGTGTGTATTGACTTAAAATCAGATTTTGCTTTTGAAAAATAAGTGACACCTGTTTAAAAATATTTAGAAAGTCAAGAAGGAAACGAATCGTATCAACAAACCGAAAACACTTCAAGCCTTTTAATAACCCTTTTGCCACAGCAGCATCGTTGGTCTTTTCGTTGGTAATATTCTCCAAGTGCAGCACAACACTTTTCCAATTCCTAACCAATGCCTTTAAAGCTCCCACTTTGCTTGATGACGATAATGACATTTTATAATTTCAGTCTCTTAAATTTCAGAAACAGCTCGTAGTCGTTTGAGCCTCTTCGAAGAGTGTCGATAAAACNTTGTAGATTACGTCTTCTCGTAACTAGCCTTGTGTAAAAATAAATTGAGATTAGTTGCAAATTGATAAGGAAACATACATCACACCAATTACGGACTGATAAGGTCCATGTTAAATGTTTAATATGTGTACATTAATTGCACGTTCTTCTCAAGTTTGTATCATTAACTTCCCGAAGCTGCCAGGGACGTCAGAACCGGGGACCAGAGGGAGCTGTCGACCCCCCAGTTATTTGGCTGTGGTAGCACGTACACCATTATGGCCCCCCACTAATTTCTAAAAAAAATAAATGAATATTTTATTAATGCTAATTTTTTACAATCTATTAAGTTTTCCCAATTTTTAAAAAGGGAAAAAGGTGTACATATATCTTCAGTATGTAACTGATGAATTTAAGCGTTCAGTAGAACAAGTATTTAGCCAGAACAGTAACAAATTAGTGTTTATTGGGGGATAGATTGGGACCGGTCTATTGTAAAGCCAATGAGTACTGCGACGGAACAAGCTAAATGTCTATTAGACATCTTCATTGGAACAGCTAGTGAAATTACCAACACNAGGGAATAGTATTCTGGACTTGCTATTTACTAATGTTCCATCTTGTGTTCAAAGCATCCGGGTTGAAGATGGTATTAGTGATCACTTAAAGGTAGTCGCCACCTTAGTTTNAGAGCCTAGTGTAACTAAAGAGATTAGTCGTAAGGTTTATCATTTTGGTAAAGCGAATGTAACGGGCTTTAATGATTTCCTAAGAAATCATTTCAATGACTCTCTTACGTGCTGCAATAATTGCGATGACGTTGACAGTATGTGGAGAGTGTTTTTANAAGTTCTTTGTGACGGCATTAACAACTTTATACCATCCAGAACNTTCGGTGATTCAAAAGATCCCGCTTGGTACACNCGCGAAATAAGGAGGGCATTACGCAAGCAACGTTTGCTTAGAAGCAAGTTAAGAAAGTCCAATGATGAAGTCACTATGACAAAATTTAGGCAGGTACGGAATTCTTGTAATGCAATGCTTAAAAAAGAGCGGGAAAGGTTTGAAGNCTTGATGACGATAATGACATTTTATAATTTCAGTCTCTTAAATTTCAGAAACAGCTCGTAGTCGTTTGAGCCTCTTCGAAGAGTGTCGATAAAACTTGTACAACTTTTTTAGAACAGCATCGACTCGACAAAGAAATTTAACATCACGCATGGAATCTAAAACNCTTAGATTCAACTCGTGAGCAACACAGTGTTACACCGTTTACACTTTGTTTCATTTTAGCTNCTAGCCCATTTNAATTTCCCAACATCAGTGCCTACTCCAACCAACCAATTTTTAACCCTCCTTATCTATAGCCTTCAAATACCCGTCCGCAGAACAGTTATCTAGAGGAACGATTGACAAAAATACCTCTCACTTTTTTGTCCTTTAAATATCGTACATATTATAGTATAAGTTCTTCAGTGGTGGACCATCCAACAAAAGGCTTACATGGCTGCAGTCTTTTATCTCCATTAAAAGTTCATTTCTAATGAATGTGGCTAATAAATTCTTTGCACTGTTTGTCATTGGAATATTGATCCAAGTCTGCTCCTATTTCAAATTTATGTAAAAGTATCATTAATCCCCTTAAAGGCTTATTATTTCTTGCAGCATTAAATAAACCTTCCAGATGTTTAAACATTGTGCTATCCATTTTCTTCACACATTGGGCTAGAGGTGTATTTTCGGGATTTGTTTGTGCAAACAAACCATCTTCACATTTTTTGTGAACGATAGATTGTCCGTGCTTGAATGGCTCTCGCAAGCCTTGGATGAGTCTAGAATTGTTATCGGCAATCGCAGGAAATACATTACGCGCACTACGCTTTGCCTCGCCAGATGTAGTATTGAATTCTAGCCATTTAAATTCCCGTAACCACTTGTTTTGGAATTTTCGTTTACAACCACTTTGTTTGGGCGCACTAGCGATAGGCTTAATTTGTTTACACAATCTGTCACTTGTATTACTGGCACTCGGTTTCACTTGAACAATTTCACAACTCACATTGGCTGAACTTTGCACTTCTTTCTTAGTACTGCCACATACCGTAGGTTTAAAGAAAGATGTTAAAGTACGCCGAGTTGTCATTTTACACGTAATTACAGTTTTCTCACACTATCATTTAAACGGATAAGTAGATTACGTGCGATCTGATCGTTTGGTTTCACAAAAAGCGCTGTTTTTCACTTATTCTACTTCCCACGCCTCCTTCCTGTTTCCAAAGCCTTCGGGAAACCTGCGTCGGTCGTAAAGCGCCTGCCTTTCCGTTCATTTTTCTGGTAAGGAAAACAAACTTTCCCTCGTTTTTCGTCCGTGCAGAACTCCGAAGTCGTTCGCAACCTACGAACGTCTTTCACGTATGCATTATAGTGCAGGCTGGCAGAGTTCCCCATCATCCACTCAATGATCACGTGATCTCAAAAACGAAGACTGTAACTGGAGTGTTGTTAATATGTCTTGAGAATATAAATAAAGGTTTATGTATAAAATGTTTTAATCTCTATTTGTTTGTAAAAACTTAAGACCTGTGATTAAAGAAAATCAAACACTAGGTTTAGGCTATTAGCATTAAACTTCTTAAATTTATGATCGCCAGAGTAAAATATTTGGTTGCCACGGGCGACTGGATTTTTCGATCCCTGCGTTTAAATNTATATTACACACAAGGATATTGACTCCAGCACCACTGGTTGAACTATACATCAAATCTGAACTAGGGTGGTTCAATGAATTATATTTAAGTTAAGCAAGATAAATTAATACAATGAGTTTNAAAGTACAGAGCATGTAAAATTGTTTGGTCCAATGAACGTAGGCATACTAATGAATATCAGTACACAAAACACACTGCGTACTTAAGGTGAAAATAAACATACGCAGTACCCAGAATATAATTTAACTAACACAAATCGACACACTAAGAACGGAGATTTGTAGTACCACGCCTTTCGTCACACCAGTTAAGCAAAAACTGGTTCGAATCCATAAAAAAAAAATACAAAAAACTAAAAAAATATGGAAATTAAGCCCCACCAGTATTGCAGCTCCTATCAATAAGCAAGGCCATACTTTATTATTTTTAGTTTAATCTCGTACCCCCGTCACCAGTCGTGGAATGTGATACGACAGGAAGTTGTNGAAGATTCAGTCTGGCTCTTCACTTCAGACCATAATCAAATGTACATGGACGTCTATTTATCCAGCAAAGATAAAAGTCTTTAAAATAAATTAAAATGTTGCTTGTAGACCCAGTATTAAGGCAAAAGTCAATTTTGAACTCAAATAGTCNATGGCCAATGTGGAAGGTAAGGCAGGAAAAATGGCAACGTTGGTCTACACACGTCGTGCGAGCTATCCAATTGTTCAGAAAATTTCATGAAGTTAATAAATGTTAGTTCCAGAGATAAGGAAACTAACTGTGAATTTCCCCTTTATTTATTATTAAAAGGGTTGACATCAGCAACTGACATAAGAAAAAGTTCTTCTTGAAACAAGATCAGCTCTCTGCATGTCCAACATGGAAATAGGCCGAGTTATAATTTACGTAAATAGATTTGCACACCCAAAATAATTTTCAAGTTGTCCACCAGACTGCAGGTAATAATTTCTCTGGGTTTTCGACTAATAATTTCTCGTAATTACTANAAGTAGTACATTACCAACATGTTGCATTAAGAAGACTGCAATAGGGCGTCAGCGTTGCTCACCGTGTGGTATAGAAGGCGTCTCTCGGTAGATCAGTCACCAAGACGTAATCATAGCACTCGACAGCTTTTTCATTACCAGAAGTGTATATTATAACTATTTCGAAACAAACTGTTAGTGGATTGGTTNATTTTGATGAATTTTGGAAGTCCGCTACTCTTTTCTTCTTAGGTGCGCGCCCTCTGTTCACGGGTGACGAAACTCATCCGGTCTGTGTTTATTGGTCCAAAAATACACCTGGTCATCTGGAACATTCGACGTGACGTCGATTTAATCACGCGGTGATGTCGGAGAATTACTTTCACGAGGTTTAGTCCCTGTTCCAAACTTGAATGGCTGACATTAATTTACACCCAACAAATTTCATAATTATTTAACAACGTGGTTAGTAATAGGACTTTATTTATGAGACTTAGTTTTATCAGGTTAATTTTACTAATAAAGAGTTTAAAATTAGTGCCCTTTTTATTAATTGCTTATTTAAAAAGTTGATAAAATTTACGTAAGATGCCTGCAAAAAAAAACACATACGCACTTTAAATTCATCCAGATTTATAGAATTAGATTTACCTCTTTAGATTTATGTTAATTAATTAATATCCTTAGAAACCCTCTGTTTAGGACTATTGAAATTTGGTTGACCTATAGATTAGCACAAAATTATGGGAAAATTTTAGGGGGCAACTGGATTTAAAGGGGAAAAAATATTCTGGTTAAAATGCACAGCATCACAAACTGTGAGCTATTTTTTGCATTAAGTGATAGNAGTGTTTCTCATGGCTGTCAGCTCATAAATAACCTCACCAGTTTTAACCAGACTTCAGATGATTATACTGACAGAATGGGATTACACATTCCACGATTAGAACCAGAGAAATGTAATCCTGTATGATTGTCATGAAGGATATGTTCTCTGTTGCATAGCCATTATTCTTTATTAAGGTTTTGTTGCAAACTTGAGTAGGAATTCATTTCATATTAAAAGTGTTTCATTTGGTCCTTTGAATAGGAAATTTGATTGCGTTTAAACTCGGAAACAGCACCGAATTAGAAACTAGTGTCGGCTCTGACTAATTTAAAATGTTCAGCAATCTCGTTAAAATCTTTTAATCCAATAGTTGGACAAGGACATCTTTGAATTTTAACTTTAACAACTTTAGACTCACAGTTGGCGTACACTCGACGGTTGCTCGCAGCGATAGTAGGAAAATCGCCCCTTCGAGCGTAAAAGCGTCTTTTTAGTCTTTTATCTAGCTGACCAAATGGATCGAGAGGAAGTGAATAATTTGTAGTACGTGAGTACAGAAATATGCACAGGAAAACAGCAACACTTCAGAATTATATAAACACAGGAAGTGTGAACACTAACAGAAAAAAGTTGCAGAGTTTGTAAACTGCAGGAAAAATGTTAGAACTGTAAAAAGATACTTTGCCCAGTAGTTCGGCAGCAGGAGGAGCTCTGTAGAGCAGTGACGTTACAGAGACTCTCAAAGATAATAAATTAGTTTTGCGTACTTATTAGAGTTTTTGTTTTTCGACCAGGTTAGCAGTCAGTTGCCGTGTTTTGAAACTGCAGAAGAAGAAGAAGAGGAAGGCATTGAAGAAGACAAAACCGGAGACATGTTTGAGGAAGAGACCAGAACGCCTTCTATGGATGCACTTGGTGAAGCTTCAGAGGAAATGAAAAGTAATGTGGTAAGTTCACGAAGACTGTTGAATTGTAGACAGCTCTTGCTTCTTTTCACCCAAACTCT
>KZ879946.1:23563-33909 GCA_003456935.1 Machilis hrabei
CAAAACAAAAATTATTTGCTACGTCGCTCATTTTCAAAATGGCGGCCGGCCAAAGTTGGAAATTGAATTTAAAACAAACCTATTATTCAGGTTTATTAAGTTGTTAGTCTCTTCACCTGCGTTCCGATTGAACCAGCGTTGGGTATCATCCGCAGGAAATTGAGTCATCTTCCTGAAGAAGAGCGAGAAGACATTATAAAACTGAGCAATTTTTGTCTGAAATCCACATGTTTAAGTTTCCGAGGCAGATACTTCGAGCAAGTAGAGGGAGCAGCCATAGGATCTCCACTATCACCCATTGTAGCCAACTAATTTATGGAAGATTTGGAAGAACGTGCTCTTGGAACGTCACCTTTGAAACCGCTGCTATGGTTGCGATATGTTTGCGATACTTTCTTCATTTGGCTACACAGTCAACAAGAGGACCTACAGACATTCTTGATTCACATTAAGTCCATAGAGTCATCTATTCAGTTCACTCATGAAATTGAGGAAGAGGGCAGAATCCCGTTTCTTGATGTGTGGGTTAAGCGCAGTGCTGAATACAAGATTTCTACAGAAAGAAGACGAATGCTGAAGCACATATTCCTGCTAAGTCATGTCATCCCTACAGTCAAAAAATGGCAGCATTCTCGACACTCGTTTCCAGAGCCAAAAGTATATGCAAGGGTCCTGAAAAGCTAGAAGAAGAGTTGAACCACCTAAAACGTGTCGCTGTTGAGCATGGATACAAGGGGGACATCATCAACAAGATCATCAGAAAACAGGGAGTGAAAGATTTGGATAAGTGTACCACAGGAAGAAGGACAGCAGCTGTAAAACATGTACCAGGAGTGTCATCTAAGATCGCTAAAGTTCTGAGAGGTAAGGACATCAGAGTGGCTCTTAATACTTCCAACAATATAAAGGATCTCTTATGCCTTCCCAAGGATCCCATTCCGGAAGAAGATCGTACCGGGATATATTCTGTATCGTGTAGCGAGTGCCATAAACAATACGTGGGGCAAACCAAACGTCATTTAAAGGTATGCATTGCTGAACGCAAACGTCATCTTCGTTTGGGACAACCTGAGAAATCGGCTCTAGCTACTCATAGCTGGGAAGAACATCATCGTATTGACTGGGATTCGGCTAAAATCATTGTGTCTGCCCACAATTGGAAGTCAAGGAACACCATGGAATCCATCGAAATCCTGAAAAGAGGAGTTAACGCGTTGAAGGTAATATTGGCCCTGGACTTAACTACACTTTTCAAACGTCATCCGCCACTTTCACTTCCGTGAAAGTTGAGCGCTTTCACTTCAGTGAAAGTAGAGCACTTTTACTTTTAATTGGTATTATATAAGGAGCATCATCCGCCGTTTCTTCTATCAGTCTTAAGCTGTTCGTCCCTGAAGAAGCCACATGAGCATGAGGCGAAACGTTGGAAGATTTCCAGTAACGACGGCGAGCAATAGCCCGACTAGTTCTACATATTTGACGAAGAACTCGCCGAGTCTCCGATTCTACATACTAGGAATTATTACCAATAATTTGTAAAATGTAATCGATTCACAAATGGAATTATTTAGTTATACCTTAAATGTTTTAATTTGGCTTCGCAGAAAACCCCGTCTGTAAAATGTTGATTCGTAAAACTTAAAGAATTTTTATCTTGTCACCATCGACATTTAATTTCTTTAAGTTACTTAGTTTTCGAGTAATCATACTAATTACACATATTTACAGCAATTTTATATCCTACTAATTTGTTTGCTTTCTCTACTAAGGTTTACCAACAAATGACCTCTTCCCAGTTGTACAGTAAATCTAACTCCAAAGAGTCGAAGTGATTCTACACTGTCCGTGAAGTAGTATGACAAGAAAATGTACCTAAGGCCATGTAATAGTCTTTATCAGCAGTATTTGTACCTAGTAACTAAACAGCCTATCTCCATTGTTAGCTGTATAACATAGATCCATTGTAGTTTAGTATTATTCAGGGCAATGTATGTTATAATCTTACATTATAAAGCATTACTAAATGACAGCCATTGTGTAAGGTGGAGGAAAACAAAAACAAACAAGAGGCAATAGCAGATAACCTATTAAACTTAACAATTTGGTCTATAGATATATGTAAATTTATTGTCTATTTTGGTTCGTCACTGACAGACAGTCATTCTGATTCGCAGTTTGTTCCTTTTCAGAAAGACTAATTCAACATGATTTTGGTTCCTCTAATACTACAAGTCCTGTTTATGTTGTTTGAAGATGTGTCATCAGCTCGTATTCTAGGACTGTATCCACTTGCTGGAAGAAGTAATCTCAATGCTTTTGGAGCTTTAACGACGGAATTAGCTAAGAGAGGACACAAAGTTACTGTCTTTAGCCCTTTCAAAACTGTGAAAGACACAGACAATCACAAGGAAATCGTTCCGGATTCTTTGAAGGACTTGATAGAACGAAATTTGGGCAACGTGTTCGATCAAAAAGAGGAGTCACGACTGAGCTCGATGAGGACAATGTTTAACTTACATAATGATGTTTGTAAGATGTTTCTCACTTTGCCTGAAGTAAAAGAAATTCTTCATTCGAAAGAGCGATTTGACCTAATCATTGTAAGTGCAGTAATGAATGACTGTGCACTTGGACTTGTCTATAAACTAGGAACACCTTTTATAGGGTTCAGCCCAGCTGGATCTTTTGGACCATTGTCATTTGATGTTGGAAACCCAAATTTATATGCTTACGTGCCCTTTTTGATGCTTCCTTTCACCGATCACATGAGTTTCATGGAAAGACTGGCAAATTTCGTAAGTAGTGAATTAGCCGGCATAATGAAAACTTATTTAATGATTCCGGCCGTTCAAAGAGTCGTCTGGGAAGAACTAGGAGATGATGTACCACATTTACATGAAATAGAAAAAAATATCAGTTTGCTTCTGCTTAATAACCACTTCAGTCTCAACTATCCCCGTCCATATACACCAAATACCATCGAAGCTGGTGGCTTACACTGTAAACCAGCAAAGCCTCTTCCTCAGGTACAGTAGCTGTTCTTTTATTTCATTAATGTAGTTAATTTGCATATACTCGTAGAAACATAGCCACACATATAGAGTATATACATATAGGTTTATAACATAACTACCTATTATATATATGTAGGCGAACATTTTGTCTTATGAACAACATAAGTAAAAGTTCCTCTTTTTAAGATACAAACTTATGGCACTGAACTTAAACCTTTATTAATTTTCGATAAGTTCCAGTTAGTGATATTAATATTATATATACATATAACTGTGGGTTCGGAAAAGAGGTCTACATATTAATGAAATGTTATAATTTGTGTACGGAAATATCAAAATAACTAAAGGTATAAAAACACAATGACACGGGGTGGAGGTTAAGCAAGTTATCGCTGCTACTATTGCTCCCTTCCATTGTTATAAGATTGGCCCGAGTGTCCAGATGGTTTTGTTTAGCTGTGTAGCGAAAGATTCACTAAAAGGTGAGTAAAGATCGTAGAGATCGTAAAGATTGTTGGAAGAAACTGCGAGCAGACGAGAAGAACAATAGTATACTATTTATATTTAGTTTAGCTAGATGGTGTTGACATGTAAGTCATATCAGAACTTGAAGTCTTTTGGTTTCTTTCCTGGCTCCGATAGTGAGAGTGTTTAACTGGGAAGGATTATAAGAAAATCTTCAATGTAAGTGGGAGTAGCAAATACTCAGTAGAAGTGCAATACCCATCCAAACCGTAAAGACGTTGTGTAAGAAGTTCTTCACTAGTATATCAAAGCAGAAAATAAATTTCAACGGTTGCGTTATGACCAAACGGTGAAGTTTCATATCCGCCTCCGTAAACCTTTTTTTTTAATGTTATAGCATAGGAACCGCTATCACTAACGATTATGGCCACTTTTTGTTCAGACATTGAGTACACACACTTAGGACTACACAAGTGAGTGCTCGGACGTATGCCAACACAAGTGCACACTTAGGACAGCACAAACATCCATGTCTTACGCGGGATTCGAACCCACGACCTTTGGGACAGGAGTCAGGCACATTACCTACTCCCCCAAGCAGGTTGACAACCTCCGTAAAGCTGGAAACATCCTCAATTATGCATGTCAAATGTCAATATTGGTGCAACGTTTACACGTGCGGAGATATGACATGATGTGGAACATGACGGCAGAATCGGGAGACGTTGGTGCACAATTTCACATAATTTTTGCTATGCAGTGACGTCACATGCATTGCTACGATACTTTTAACTGTTTTGTAAGGAATTGCATAGAAACATTGCATCATAACTTCGTACTATCACGGAACATTCGAACGGTATAACTGGTTGCAGAATTCAGCATGAGTAGTCAGAACTTGAGATCTAAATTACTTAGAAGGTTCATGCATCTAGGAGCTTGGTGTAGTGTTTCCAGAGTTTTGGTATCAGGTCAATTGGTTGGTTGTTTACGCACCACAGTTTCATGACTGTGGCTATAACGGACAGAAACTGCAAAGTATCCAATCCGGACAATGAACATAAGACGCTGGAACAGTCTAATGGAATCGAAATTCCGGTATATTGACGGTCTAAAGTGAGTCATGCGACACTCTTTTCTACCACTGGGCTAACAACAACCACTATTAGCGAACCGTTGGCGCAGATATGCTGGAAGCCAGTCACCGAGAGATAACATAACGGTTGGCGTACAAGTACGTCCACTAGTCCACTGACTAAGACAACCTGTCCAGAAGTGATGGGGTTCCCGTACAGGATGTGGAAGCAAGAAATCATGAAACTTTTTAACCCAACTTCTCAGTGGATGTGATGCAGTTTATGCTTCCCCAAAACTGGCAGGATGCCTGCAGAGGCCAGTATCCATCCGCTTATCGTCTATCACGTTATTGAATCTATGTCATGACGGTTGAAGGTCGTGTAACATGCACAAGTAGGATTAATTTTCTAGTGAGGTATTGCGTATATCTAATATATATATTTATGTTTGGGAGGATAAATATCATCGCTGGTGTAGCAGTTCAGTGCCACAACATACCAATAATGGTGGAGTAGTTGATTAATGATTAATTACAGTCATCACACATACCAAAAGTCATGCTCATCACAGATACCAAAAGTCATTGGCTCAGACTGTGTCCTCTACGTAAAGTTTGAGACTGTCCATTCTTTTGCATTGAAATAATTCAACTGCTCAAACGTGTAATTTCATAAGTACTCCCCCAACATAAAAGAAAAGCTCCACTGTGCACAATTTCTTTAATTCTAACCCTGTTACATTGGCAACGCCGGGTGGCCTTAAAAAATAACCTGTACTCCGATACCACGGAAGTCATTAGAATATGTATAAAACCATGAGGTCACTGTAAATTTTGTACATCCTTTTTTTTAAAAAAATTGTCAGGCTTGTACAATATACATGTAGTAGGCCCTACTGTTATTTCGAAAATGAGTAAATAGTTCAAACGCCGTTTTTACAAGCTAATAAACTACTTCGTACAAAGTTATACAAGATACAAACCAGCTAATATGGGCTTACGAACATATTCTTAAAGTTAGAAATAGCTATACAGGATGTTTCTAAATAAATTACAAACTTTGGGAATATGTTGGACACATCAAAACAATGAAAAAGGTATATGTGAACATTAATCCGGAAATGCCTTGTTTCCGAGTTGTAAGCCCATTTGTATTTCCCCCCAAAGACGGAGAAGTCACTTACCACACTCGATATCTTTGGAAAAATAG
Source organism: Machilis hrabei (assembly GCA_003456935.1). Classification (NCBI taxonomy): domain Eukaryota; kingdom Metazoa; phylum Arthropoda; class Insecta; order Archaeognatha; family Machilidae; genus Machilis; species Machilis hrabei. Next base: position 29,328 of record KZ879946.1, read on the forward strand.
TTGAGAATGACATATAGTACAAAACACGCAACATCTAAAACCAAGGAGATGTCCAAAAACTGTAACAGTCAAAAGAACGAGCGAAGTACGCCTATCAAATTCACAATTTGAAATGGTAACATACTTTGTGTTGATTGTTACAATGTTCAGAAACTGCAACAGTCAACACAAGGTATGTTACCATTTCAAATTGTGAAGTTAATAGGCCTACCAGACCTATCGCAGGCACATTCTTTTGACTGTTACAGTTTTTGATCATCTCCTTTGGTTTTAGATGTGATGTATTTTGTCCTACTTGTCAATCTCAACTATTTCCAAAGATACATATCGAGTGTGGTAAGTGACTTCTCCGTCTTTTTGGGGAAACGCAAATCGGCTTACAACTCGGAAACAAGGCATTTCCGGACCCATGTTCACATAGCCTTTTTTCATTATTTTGATATGTCCAACATACTCCCAAAGTTTATAACATTTATTCAGAAACACCCTGTATAATTTTGATAAAAAGTTGAAAAGTACGAAGTTCGTTCGGAAAGTAAATAATTAAAGGCAATAGCTCAAAAAATATTTTTATTAAATTCAAACTTTAAATATTACATTAGTTTCCTTTTCTTCTTAGTCGCCTCCAGAATCAGTACCAGATTCAGTAACCCCTCGTCATGCAAGGTCATCGTCAGTGAGCTCAGCCATTTTTCCATATTGATTTGAGCTCGTCGTTGTTTTTCAGGGCCAGGAATGTTTGATGTGCAGTTAAAAACTATAACTTGTTTTTGCACTGAATTTCTCAGACGACAAAGAGCTCAAATCAACGAAGTAGAACTGGCGACGTTGTATGACGAGGGGTTACAAAATCTAATGCCATGATTTGGTAAATATTTCAATTCCGGGGGTTACTAGTAGAAAAGTAAGCTAATGTAATAGTTAACTTTTAGCTATAATACAAAAATTATTTAGTATTATTTTTTCATTGGCTGATCGACCCTACCTCTTTGAATGACCCTCGTTTCTTCCCAGCTTTACACTCCCAAACTACTTTGAAAAATATNTATCTATCATTATTGTCTAATATGGCGAGTAACTCTCGCCTCCGTACAATTAGCACTTTACTGCGCTATTTAAAACTTTACTATAATGATATGCATTTTATTTTACCCCATAAATATCCTTTAACGGTGTTAGTTTTTTCATGCAGCGTAGATTTATTAATTTAAAGTAATTTCATCCTTCGTCATTATAACTATTGCAGAAGACATAAATAATATTGCAAATGTGTGTATCTTTGTATTTATTATATAGGTCACCCAAAAGTCAGACTCTTCATATCACATGGTGGACTCCTGAGCACCCAAGAAGCTGTCTATCACGGTGTACCAACAGTGGGTATTCCCATCTTCGCTGATCAGGAGATGAATGTCAGGTCTTCTGCAAATGCAGGCTATGCTGTTCATTTGGATTTCAATGACATCACTAATTCAACTCTTCTTTTAGCTATCAACACGGCACTGAATGATCCAAGGTATTTACATCAAACTGAAACAGAAAATTACACTAATAAATTTAGTTACAGTGACTATATTCTTATGTTTTACTAATCAGTGACGAGACAAACGGCAACAGTCTACTTTTCCGTTGAACAAATACCACTTGAATAGATAAAGTTGTAAATAGCTACATCACACTGACTAAGCACCATTTTCGTAGCAATAGATCTTTGAAAATATGTATTCGTAGAGACTAAAGTACGTTGGACACTAAGCTAACAGTCTGAGTAGAATCATTAAGCCATTATCTATTGCATAGTAAAACATCTTAACAACTTCAACGCCTTTAAAATATACAAGAAATCAAGGAAATAAATATGACATTGTTTTCCATGTCAGGTTAGATATGTTCTTTGAAGTCCATCGCTTGACTTTCCGATTTTTATGCCTGTGATTGTTTTATTCTCTGTTCAGTATTCCATTAACCTAATTTGTCCAAAGTATGCAGGATCCTGAAGAAGTGCAATTAATGAATGGACTTGTCCAAGGAATTTATAATGGCTGTTTGATGCCTGGGTCGAGAGCGTTTGTAATTATTTTTGGGGTACGATAACTACAGATTGTAACTAGTAGAAAAAATTCGACTATTATATGAGAATCCAATGAGCAGAGAGAGGATACGTTTCTTTAAATGAAAGCAGTTTTTATGGGGTATCACTTGCATTCATGGAAGCTGAAGATGGCTACACAAAAAGGTGTTGTAATCTCGCATATCCTCAAATGGGAAGAGTTGGTTGGTAAAGTGGCACATCGCATTCATGCAAAATAAGCTGTTGATCTCGCCTCTACAGATGAACCTGGGCTAGTAGCGTGAGATCAGTATTCAGTCTGGTGAGTTTTACCTTGATCACATCTACGCTGTGAATGCCACATTTTGTCGTTTTTCAAGTTTCCAAATCTTAGCTAAGGAAATGAGCTTTGGCATCCCGTCCATTTTAGTAGTTTCGTTTACAATGATTTTCCAGTATTCAAGTATTCACACAAGACGAAAGTCAACCCACGGGACGTGAGTGAACTGTAGGTATCGACGGTCCAATTTCTAATTTNAGTGTGTGATAAGGATACAAACCATTTTCGTCTGATATTTATACATTTCTAGCCCTTTTATCTTTTCTATTTTTGATTACGTTTGCAATTTTAAAGTCTTCCTTGCCATTGGTAAATAAGCTTGGATCTACAGATGTTTTAATATGTTTTGAAATAATCGCAAGATTGATTTGTAATAATTTATTAATGTTTTCCAAAACTATAGTTAACATGTAAATTTTAAGCACAATACATGTAACTTTCTACTTCTAATAAACTGTGACACTGTTTAAACGATTCGAAATAAATTAAAGGCTATTTTCTTGCTATAAAATAAATCACTTGTAAATATGAGAAAAGTGATTTTATTTTAAAATACTATTTGCCCTGATGTACAACTTCATTACTTCTTCTTATATTACTGAAGTTGTTTTTTTGAAATATCTGTAAATATTCGTAAATTATTTTTTTTCGATGTTACAGTTACGCAGAAAATGTAAAACGTCGCTCAATGGTGATGCGAGACCAACCCCAAACTCCTTTGGAACGTGCTGTATTTTGGACTGAGTACGTGATACGCCATAAAGGCGCAAGGCATCTTCGATCAGCAGCGTTGGATCTTCAGTGGTATCAGCTACATCTACTGGATGTTTATGCTGTTATTATTTTGGGTGTTGCATTTATTGTGGCAATTGTTTGGGTATCTATCCGATATGTGCTTAGAGCATTATGTCACTCAAAAGTGGAAAAAGAAAAGAAAATTTAACGTTGCAAAAATCAGTAGGGACATATGATGATGATATGTTGTTTTAAGGCGCACAACACATATCGGTTATTAGCGCCGGAGTAGGGACATATGATAGATGTTTTATGTGACGACCATTGTGTTTTTTAAAGCAAGTAACGTAGTGCATTCGCTTTTAAGAAAAATTAGAAGCAGTTATTGTGAAATAAATAGTAATTATTATATAAGAAGCTGTAAGCTACATTGCATATGTAGCCTTAGCAAGTGGTAAGAGGCAGTGTAACTATTGTTGTAATAATGAAACTGTACTGTCTGGTTACAAAGTTAAGCTACGAAACTTACAGTAATTTAAAGGTGGCTCACGAGGTAAATTACTTGCAGATGAGGAAAAAAGAAGTAAATGGTCATTATTGTCATAGCAGTTAAAGAAAATGTCATAGTCTCATATTCTTTTGGCTGCTGTTTACTCTGGAAGAGTTCATTTTCCATTAGTCGTCATCTAATCGCTGAAATACTTAACTTCGACTGGTAGTTTATTTATTTTGTAATTAATTAACTTCAGTACTAGGACATTCACGTATTTGTCTTGAGCATACTTTGAAAGTGATTAGACTACTGCGCTTGTATGTGACATTGTTCTAAAGTTTTTGATTTGAGAGTATGAGTTTTTTTTTAAACCGCTTTAAAGTTAGACCTTAATAGCCATTTGCATTTTTTTTGTTTATACGTATAGTCTGGCATTAATTGACTATACGTTTCATCGCTTAACTATAAAACCCGGAAAAACTATTCCCTTGCAAGAGATAATCATATTCTGTAGTGACAGTAACGACATGTTTGATGTTTGTTTTTTTAATATATAAAAACTAAAAACTACAACTACCATTGGTTTAGAAATAAAAACACAAATAGAAATATAGAAAACTTTATATTCGAAAAAGTTAACAACAAATTTAGATTAAGTACTTGTTCATTTACATTTTACATGGTATTTAGACTGTTTTTTTATTTGTGTGTGTGCATATTAATACTGTTATTATTGTTTTCATTACTAAATTTGTTTAAACAAAACATCTGGGCAGAATGTTATTTAATGAATTACACACCCCTTAACTACTGTGTTTATAGAACCCGCTAACGGACACGTAGACTAATACAGTACCAGCATCGATTCTGTCATATCCATACGAAGCGTAGCGCGAAATTTCGTTTCGCTTAAAACGCAAATTTTGGTTCACTTACCAAGCTACGAAAAATTAAATTCGCTTTT
>KZ879960.1:12306-22407 GCA_003456935.1 Machilis hrabei
CCCCTGGGCACGCCACTGTCGGCAACCATACTTTAGTGCTGGCAACAATGGCTGGGAGGAGGCACTGAAATTCGTGGGCAAGAATCTGAAGTACCCAGTGAGGATAATAACGTAATGTCTGTTTAACAGGTGACCACCATACTAAAGGTGACGCTAGACTCACCATTCTTACGCCATCCCGTGACCGTAGATTCCCAGAAACAGGGTAACATTGCGTCGCCTAATATTGCCCACCAGAGAAGGATTCCATGTTTTCTGTTGAAGCTCCGATCCAGCTTTTAACGTACATTTCCCGATCAGAAGGCATAGTTGTAAGAGTGCAATAATTTACGATAGCTGCTTATCTCTGGTGCATCTTTCAGGCACTTTAATCGAGTGATGCACAAATAAACACGAACCCACAGAACTCCGATTCATCGTAGGAATTACCAACACTTTGAGATATATCGACTCCATGCCGTAGCTAGTCAAGTTCAGGATTTATCGGATGTTGAACATGTTTTGGAGTTGGTAAGGTGACGTCGACAGGGTCAACTACTGTTCTGACAGAACACTCGTGATAGGTTCAGAACCATATCTGATGACCATATGACTCCCTTGACCTAAAGTGGAAAGTATCGCGAACCATGGCGGATTTAGAAAGTATTAACTATCGCAATGTAAGCCGTACGTGTGTGCAATAAATTGTGCCTCGTCTCTGTAATTGCGATCGTCTTTCATTCATCCACCCAGCTTCTTATTCGAGTCACTCCTTCTGGATTGTTCAATTTTATTTCACAGAGTGCATTCTCTGAAATTAACCTGTATATGCTTTGAGACAAACATTATTCAAATATCCTCGCAGTACTTACCTTCAGACACTTTGGAGAGCCGTTGATTGTCACTCTAAGAATCTCCACTATCTTATGGAGGTTAGTACCTGTCTTACTCTCATGGACTGGCCACATACTCTGTAATGGTGTGGATTCAAAGCGAGCTTTGCGAGTATATAGCAGCCAATCGCTAATTCTGTACTGATGATGAAGCACAACAAAGGTGGTCTCCAAACTAGTGGGTCTAATAAAAATGTGAATTTCAAGAAACAATTTGCTAATTTTCACGTTAGATACTACAAAACCAAGCGGTGTCTTCCCCGTGGAAGTATTGACCGTCTATAAAACATGAATAACAAGTCCACCTTTTTTATTTCCAGTTCATACGGTTGTACTGTAGTTGTATGTTTAATATACTCTTTCCGTCTAAGTGGCAATATTCAACATGTTTCAAGATGCAGTGACGTCATATCCGCTTTTGGTTATACCCCTACGGACTCTTCTGTGCTTGGTATACGTATTCTAATTTTTCTGATCTAAAGCGTTGTCTCTTTAGCTCGTATCGCGTATTGTGCAGTTTAAAAGCAGATTTGTGAAATCCATGTTTTCCTCTCTAACGCCAGGAAAATGTAATGATAACTAGTTACTTTTATTTAATAAAAAGAAAAACACATGTCTTCTTTTTCAGGCAATGTCGTATTACTGCACACGAATGGGATTTGAACCATATGCATACAAAGGTCTTGAAACTGGATCCCGGAAAGTAGCTGCTCATGTCGTTAAACAAAACAAGGTAATAATCAAGATTGGCTGAACATTGAGTGCAAGTCAAGGTTGTGTGGTTTGCCAGGCAAAATGGCCGACGCCATGATTTACGCAAGACTTCATCATGTATTGTTGTAAAGTCACACCCAATAGCCTCACTTATGAACTTGCCAGATTCTTAGGTAACTCGTATAATTTTTTTTCGACAGATACGCTTTGTTTTTATGTCACCGTACGAACCTGGAAATCGAGAAATGGGTGACCATCTTGCTAAACATGGCGATGGTGTGAAAGATGTTGCATTTACTGTAGACGATCTTGATGTCATTGTAAAGGTAAGATTATACATCAGTACTATGTAATATTGGAGCATATTTATTGTCTCTCACATGTTTTAACACCTTTCCAGAAAGCTAAGGAGAGAGGAGCAATTGTAGTGAAGGAAATTTCGGAAGAAAGTGATGAATGCGGAACTGTCAGGATAGCTACGGTTAAAACGGTGAGTTCAGTACAAGGGTATGTAAGTAAATGACTCACAAAAGAAAGATAAGGGAGGAAAATAATTTAGCAAAGCATTTATTTGTCGACTTGATCTCCAATACGGTTATCAAATTTACAAACAATACAAAATACATACATGAAAAAATAACATAACAATTTCCGTATCAGTATATCAAATACAAAATTAGTGCAGATAATATATACAAAACAAACTATATTTGAAAATAATGTTTGCTATTAAATAATTTCATAAAATATTCCCAATAATTACAAAGCATATTTCTTACCTGAACGAAAAATAGTTTCAGCATGAACATTAATATCCTTATAAAAATGTGTAGTAATAAGAAACACATTATATTTAATTTTACTCTCATAAGCAAAGCTTAATTGTGGGAATGTATTAAATTCACATACTTCAAACATGAGATGTACCTGCAACATACACTTAGCTGCGATCAATTATATCAATTAACCAATTTGTATCTTGTTTTATAATACTTTTCTTTATTTGCTCCTCAAAATTAATATACGTCTGAAAAAATCGCAATTCTTTGGGAAATGTATTATATAAAGTAGGGGGTAAATAGTCTACATGCTTTTCCATTTTTGTGTTTTAAGTCCTCTTTTGCCTTGGCGTAATANACATACTCTAACTTTAGTGTATCTTGCATTTTTCTCTTCATAAAAGAACAGTAAAATGTTTTTTGGCATATAACTCTTACATTTAACATTCCTGTTTCTGTATATAACTTCTCCGTTGAATAGATACGTTCCTTTTTTTAATTTTACTTAAAGGATTTAAATGAGTTATAGACGCCTACCCAATAGCGTACTCTATTCAAGATTGTACAGGTGAATAATACATTATTTTATTGGTTTGAATGGGCATTATTGTTCTTATTGTTAGAAACCCGTATATTATTTTCCTTAGATTTTTAAAATACGCTGAACATGGCTACTCTCAATTATTATTCCTAAATACTTTCTTTGTTCTGTTCTACATACTGTTTCACAGTTAAACTTCTGATCATCTAAGGTAGCTCATGAATGCATTTTAAAAGTTCTATTATCTACATTCCATTCCAATACTATAAGAGGATATTGTGAAATATTTTGTTTTCTGTACATTTAAAATCAGCTTATTTAATCCAGCCAATTTTCTAATATTGCCATATCAACAGAAGCTGTTTTCCATGAATCTGTTGATACAACAGTTAAAAAGATATTGTTTCTCCCGTGAGTTCAAGATTGCAAAGCTCATTAATAGAAATGATGAACAAAACAGAACCAAGGATTGTACCCTGTGGGACTCCGTAATTAATCGTTAAATAATCCGATGTGAAGACTTTGATGCCAGCCCTAGAACCTATACTAAAGCCCTCTTCACCAGGTGCCAAACCATCTTTTAAATTGTTTATATAAGTTAATATTTTAATTTCCACTATTGGTTCAAAATAAACTGTAACATCGTTCTTTGTACTCTATGTTTGTTTTTTATTTTACATTATCAGTTTTATCGGACATAATTTTACCAAGTTTAACAAAATTGTTATAAATATATTTGCTAAGAAAATTGGATCTCCTATAATTGTTAGACTTACATGAATAATTATTTTATTATTGTTAACCATTTTATGTGTTTTATTTAACATAATTTCAAAATACTTTTGAACTATTACTTGATTTTACAATGTCATTATTAGAGTACTCGCTCATTCCATTTCTAATTTGTGTCAAAATCTTATTTCAAAAGATGTTTAAATAATCCCTAAGTCATGTGTTTTCTGATTGTTTACGAAGAAAATGTTTCATTTTATCTCTGTTTGTAACTGACGCAACTAACGCATTTATCCAGGGTTTTATTTNACATGTATGTGCGTTTCTTTATTTTATAATCTAGAACCTCTAATATTATGTTTTTTCAACCTATCTGTAACTATATATAAATTTGATTAAGCCAGAACAGTTTAACAATTTTCCTTTCCTAAATTTTGATTCAATTTAATGTAATCAATGACAGTAACAGATTTATCACTTGATATAGTTTGTGTGTAATCTGATTTCTTATCTACAAATATTTGGTCTGTTATATTATTTTTTAGTTTTCCAGCTAAAACGTCATCACTTGTTTCTAGGCTTACAAAGACGTTTTGTTTGCTACTCCTTGATATTGAATTTATCCGTGTATATTCATTTATACATGATATACAGGGTGATTCATAAGTGATGGTACAAACTTCTATGGTAAGTTCGTGAGATCAATACAAATCGATATTCAAGAGTGACAATTTTTTAATCGCTCCATTTTTTAGATATTTTAATTTTTAAAATAAAGTGATGAATATGGCAACACTGTAAAAAGAAATATTTCAGTATGTTTTGCTAGATAAAAACTGTTTTTCATGTATGGCTCAGTGGTAGTGGTTTTGCCTCTTTCTCGTACTTCATGTCCAATCTGTACCAGGTTCGAAACTCCCGTGCACTAACAATGTTTTTACAGTCACATACTAGGGGTAACTTGAACGGATTGAACAGATTAAAAGTTGAAAGGTTTAAAGATTTTAAAATTGAAAAACAGTCTTCGCATTCTTCAACAACAGCTTTTGTTTAACAAAACGTAGTGAAATGTTTCTTTTTACAGAGTTGCCATATTTAACACATTATNCACATTATTTTAAAAATGAAGTATCTAAAAAATAGGGCGATTAAAAAAAATGTCACTCTTGAATATCGATTTGTATTGGTCTAATGAACTTACCATAGAAGTTTGTACCATCACTTATGAATCATCCTGTATAACCATTATTAAATAATAAATTCAGGTAATCTTCAGCCACTAACTTTCTACTATTTATGTCAATATGTGTATTTATACGAGTATCTCCAACTATAATGTTATTCTTACTTTTTACTTTGTTTCTTAATAATTCCAATGATAATAGAAAATTAGTTATATTTCCTGAGGCCGATCCTGCTAAAATACTGGTATTTTTTTATTTATTTTGAAGCTCAATTTGTAAACTCTTTGTATCACAAATGTCGATTTCTGTTAATCTTGTTTTCAGATCATTGTTTAGAAATACAAAAACTCCGTCATTGCGTGTCCGAGTTATATTAGTATAAAATGCTCTATAACCTGGTATCCTGTTTGCTTCTTGACATTNTAGTTTCCACTTATCCGTTAACACAGTAAAATCAAAACACACTTATAAACTTTGTAACATGACAATAAACTCGTCAACAAATTATTTTATACTCCATATGTTTAAATGAAATAGCTAGCTCCAAACCACTTATATTATGGAACAGTTTGTTATACGTGTCAACGTCTTCACAAATTTCAGTTTTTACATTTTTATACTAATTTAATAGTCTCTCCACAAATCCATTTAGTGCAAAAAACTACGTCAGCTACTGTCGTATCATTATGGTATTGTTTCAGGGGATCGAGCGTGTGAAAATCTCTCGGGGCGTGGTCAGGGCTATACCGTAAGACAGTTGATCAAGACGTTTCCATTTGAGTTACCGATATTCACGGTGTGTGAGGTTTGGCATTGTCATACAAGACCAGTACTCCTCTTTTATTAGTCTGTGGCGTTTTATACATTCGCTTATGACTTACTTCCTTACTCTTCCTTGTAATTTACAGATAATGACATATAATATATATAGTTATATGTAACGAACTTGAAAGGTATTTGGCGGTGAATGCAATTTCACCGGACACTAAGCATTTTAGTTCTTCCAATTCCAATCTTGTAATGTCCTGGCTGAAAAAGAAAAAAAAACGCGTTTCTTTTTCCTTGATTTCCTTAAATATATTTTGGTTACTTAAGGTTCCTGCTGGTGTTAGTTGTTGGTCTCAGTATAGTATATTCCGTACTATAATCTTCATTCCTGAATCTCCTCTTCGGGAAAAATAATTTTATAAACTAGTTGTTTTAAAATCACTATCCATTCTACCATACTTTCCCAAAACAAATTAAGTCGCTCTGCATGAATTAGGTTAGCTAAACCCTCATACGGATCCCATCAGTACGTTTATCGTTTTGTGAAAATCGATATGATTTCCAATATGATGAAAACACCAAGAGACATGTACATTACGTTTTCTGACACGGTTAATTTTGTTTCACCTGACAGATGTTTCTCGGGTTCTTTTAGTTGCACTCACAACCTAGTATTTCTTTAGATTTAATTGTTATTGTCACTTTACACAGCAGTATTTAATAGTATTATTTTTTCCGGGAGGATATCGGTGTTTTCTTTGCGGTCTCCTCGTCGATCTTCGACAAATAGTCTAATCAAGAATAACTAGGNCTGTAAAAATATTTATCGGCCCTCATAAATCGATTTATGTACTCATTAGGGTAATAGAACTGTCATGAGCTTCTAATCATCGCAAACATCAGTTGCTATTCAACAGCTTCAGCTAAAGGAAAGCTCCAAGATTCTATGCATGATCACGGAATATAAGGACTTTAGTGAAGTAAGAGTCGGAATATAATTTGTGAATAAACAGACAATTNAAAATGTTTTCATAAGGCTTAGGGTTGTATGCATAGTCGTGCCTCATACTGAACTCAAATTTATTCGACTAGTTACATACAGGGTGATTCAGACCACCCGTCTCAGCCTTTTTTTTCAAAAACGGTGTACCAGGGCTTTGTGCGGGGAAAAAGTGTTCACCAAACCGTTAATGAGGAATCCAATGGTGTACCTGTCGTCACCAATTGTCTGCTTGAAGTGGTGGAAAGTGCAGTCAATCAACTTTAGAATTCCAAATAGCAGCATGGGTCAAGTTTGGTATCGCTGGATAGAGATTTTAAACAAAAACAACTTTTGTTTAAAAGTATTTTATTTATCTATCAGCGTTTTCGAGTTATTATCAAAAACGAAAATGACATAATTGCATATGCAGTTAACTTGTACAAAACTAAACTTCATTGCTAAACACCAGGTTGTAACGAAACGAGCATGTTAAGTAACTCGAGTCAGTAGACATCCATCACAGTCAATCGGCCGGTCAGCCAATGTGAGCTCCTTACCCTTTGGGGTAGCCGATTGGATTACGTGCTCGTCCGTGGATCGTGATATCGTAGTTTCGAATTTTGTACAGGATAAATTCAAACAANTATCAGTAGCGATTTCAAGAGGCTTCATGACGACGCGGTTAAGAAGGGAGAGGAAGTTGTGCTTTCCATATTATCTCAACTCCTTCCCCGCTGCCGCGTCGCGTAGCAGACTACAGACTGGAGGCCACCGCAGCGAGGACATTGGAGGTTCGTTTTTTGATAAGATACAAAAAATGTTTTCATGTAAAAGTTGTTTATTTTTAAGAGCTCTATCCAACGATACCAAACTTGACCCATGTTGCCATTTGAAATTCTGAAGTTGACTCTGCTTTTACCACTTTAAGCAGACGTGTGGCGACGAAAGGTCCACCATTGGATTCCTCATTAATGTTTGGTGAAGAAATTGTTTTCCGCACAAAGCTCCGATGCCCCATTTTCGAAAGAAAAGGCTGAGACGGGTGGTCTGAATCACCCTGTATTATAAAACTGAGATTTAGTGGAGGACGAGGCACGACTCTGCATGTAGTCTTTAGACCGTGTTTATAACGTAGAAAATGGATACGTATTCAATGGTATAAACATATATTTAACCTATTTATACAAATATACATATATATCACTCGGACTTACAAATGAGTACAGTACCAACCGTGGAGCTCATTGCGAAATTTAAAAAACGCCACAGTACAGCCATTTAGGCATTTTCAGTTGTTTACTCTTGTTAATTTACCACCTAACAGCGATCATCGACATCACTATTGCTACCTCGCAAGTACGTACATCCAAACATCGAAGTTTCTCAATTCCAATTTGTCTACAAATCCATTAGCAGGTCTCCGTTAGCGTTAACNTTTTATGTAAACCTCACCATACCGTAAGTGTCCAAACAGTTCAACTTGCTGTTGTCCGTGATCGTCTCCACCAGTGTAACCGTATATGTATTTTACAAACCCGACTTGCACTACATTTGTTGATTGCAATGCCTAGATATAATAAAGTGGTATTATATCAGACATTTCTTTTTATATATGTCTTGGCACTAACTGCGTAACGGTTCATTTCAGTATGGTGACACAACCCATACATTCATCGAGCGTGGAAAGTACAATGGACTGTTTCTTCCAGGATACAAGAAGCCAATGCATGACGATATTTTATGCTCAAAACTGTGAGTACTAAATACTGTTTTTCGTTTGACAAAATCTGTGCTTTTTTGTTCCTCTCTCNATGTTTAGTTCAAGCAGCGGTAGGAGTATTTAAGCTTGTCGCCCACTACAGCACACCGTGCTGCATCACACCGAACCACAGAGAAGACATTTCCGTTGTATGCTTCTTATGAAATNAAATGATGGAATGCCCACTACAATGCAGGGTGAAGCGACGCGACGCGCGGAAGCAGCGTTTAGAATTTCCATGCCAGAAGCCTCGAGGTTTCTAGAGAAGAATTTTTCCACTCGCCGCGGCTAGCTGCTTGGCAAACGGTGTTATTTTCTCGCTCTATATAAGGCTTAGCTAACTTCAAAAGTTTGTAGAATTTTTCTTGGGACATCCGAAACTCTTGAAACATTTTTCTACTAGCTTGTAGCAGATCAGGAAACAAATGGTGAAACTCGCAGCGCTGTTATCATGAATTTCATGGACCCAAACTTGCCATTTGCGCTTTTCTTCTTCCTCACTTGTAAGGGGTTCAACAGCAAATAAGTCTTCCTCTGAACTGCAACTCATCATGATANTTTTTCAAATATACGCAACATGAAGATCCTACAACAAACTATTCATAGCCTAGACCTATAAATGAAATTGTTAAAATAAATTAAGGATAAGTTCCGGATGAACTGCACTTCCACAACTGAGGCGCGGTAGCTAGGCGGACCACCGGAGAAAGGCACTTGGAATGTTTCACACGGTGGTTCGGACAGGCGCGGCGCGGCGCGGCTCGCCGTATTTGGCGACAAGCTTAAAGTCCAGGTTTTGAATTAACTTCTGTAACTATTCATATCTTACAAAGCGTCAAAGTTGAATTTATTGTTTCCTGAAAGGATAGTGTAAGCTAGCTTTTGACTTCAAGGAATTTCATTTCGAAGTTAATGAACTAAAATCCAACGAATAACAAATATTATATTATTAAATTATCGCACGAAATTTATTATTTGACACATTTAAAGAAGTTTGATCGGTTTCGGTCTGAGTGAGGAAACTGACTTAGCTTTTCTGGTTGCACACTTTTGAATTTCTAAGAAAATTAAAAGAGGGTTGGCAAACCAGTTGCTCTAGTTTCTAATTATTTTTAGAATTGAAAAACACATCTAAAAGATTGTAATTAAATAAATAAGTAATATAAAATACTTTGTTTTGACTGATTTCGTGGCTATACCAACTGTTGTTCAGAGTCTACGTGGAAGTTTTAAGAGGTTGAATATGGTGAAAATGCCCTTGATGTTTCGTCTTATCGATACAAAACACATTATTACAAGGTAGTTTTATTCAGGGTGCCAATCTGAAGGATTATTTCAGTTAATTATACATGCCGAAATTGCAAAAATCCTCCACGGAATCGTGGCAACATCTTAATGCTTTCCAGTTTGTAGAACTTGCGCAACCTCCATGGTATAAGCAACACAGGTAACCTCAACTAATATGAAAAGAGCTGTTTTAAAGTGATAGCTTGTATGGAGTGTTTACGAGACGGGTGATTAGTGTCGAAAAGGCATAACGTCGAATGTGCATAAGGTCGAAAATGTAAGGGTGTGCATAAGGTCGAAAACGCGTAACATCAAATGTGCATAAGTTCGAATGTTGAGATGTGCATAACGTTGAAAAGGTGTAACATGGACTGTGCATAAGGTCGAATGGGGCCGGCCCCGGTAGCCTAGTGGTTAGTCCCGTGGCATTGCACGCCGGAGGTCCCAGGTTCGATTCCTGGCTAGGGCATGGGTGTTACGCTT
>KZ879970.1:8602-19478 GCA_003456935.1 Machilis hrabei
GGGGTGAAACAAATACGTTATAAAGGGCTCTAAAATTTTGTGTCCAACGCGTATAGATTATAGTCGGCTTTCCCAACTTCGGGGCCAAAATAAATGGGTTGTGGATCGAAATTTGTGTAGGTTATAAGCTGTAACTAATCAAAGTCTACGATGATAACATTGAATGGTGCGAGCACTGAAAAGGCTATTTTAGAAAACGATCGNATACAATTTGGTGCAAAGTACGTTCTGCATGCATCATCAACTTCCCAATCTACGAAAACACAATACTTTAGCAAACTCGATAAGCATTCCGGAGTGGCCTAAATCCAGTGCTCTTACAACAGCACTGAACATGTAATTATAGAACCGTTCGATCTTGCAATACAATTTCAAAGCAACTTATTCTTAGTTGATCAAANTTGGTCACAAATAAATAAATGAACAACATGCAGGATCTTAAATTTTTTCAGAGTACTGTCAGATAAACCTTGTCATTACTTTATTTACCGAAACAACGTGCAAGATGTTTAAATCTTAACACCGACCGAAACCAAAGGTAAAATGTGCAGGACAACTAGCTTGCTTGCTTAACAACTTTTGGAGAATATAAAACATGCATTTATTTATGCCTTACAGCTGTGAAGGCCTGGCGTGCACTTCTCGCCTATTTACAAACACTTCATTAAAAAAAACACGAGCAATTCATTCATGACTGCTGTTACAAGTAAAATTCTCAGTTATTCGTGAGTCATGATTTGTTTTCTTTTTTGTACTCAAAATATTAAAATTTAAACGTCTAAAAATATAATTACAGAGATAAAAAGACATTTCATATTTACTCAATACAGAACAGGTTTTGCACTAACAGTAACTGTTATACAGCNCAAAAAACGGGGAGTCTGCATCCCTATTAATTAGCTGGCATTTGCTTTGTGATTNATTGCTTTCGTTATAATGACAACTGAATCAAAACCGATTCTTTTATTTTGGCAAAACCAAATACAGGCTAACGTTGTAACTCGGAAATGTTCGCAAGTCTAAGCAGTGCCTATTTTGTCAATTATCAATGTATGCACTGCACTGCAATCATCACATACGCGCACAACCGAAGCATTTATAACTAAAGGAAACACTGTAGGTCTTCAAAAGTCTATCCATAGCTAATTACACTAGTTAGTGGAAATTATGTGCAACACACATGCACTACTTCTTCATAACAACACGATGTTATACAAATACGGCTTACAATGTTAAAAGTACGAAAAAACAACCAGCTGTAACAACTATATATATATATATATACCCTGTCCTATATACAGAATCATGGTACTGTTATGTGGCAGTGAATGCATGAGATATTGAATCATTTCAAACCACATTTAATGACAAACCTTTATTTCACAACAATTGAAACAATTCGATTTAATGTAAGATATATTATTTCAATTATTGGCTAGATCTGGGAAAGGATACGATAAGGGCTCAACTTATGGGTGATGACAAAATAATACTATTTCAGTAACTTTCCTTAATTAACTAGGGCGGATATCCAATTTGTGACGACTTTTCCCCAGGAGCTACAAAGTTCCAAACTCAAAACCTTTGTATAGTTGCAAACGTACCCAAAGTTATACCTGCAGTACACTACACTCTCCATTGAACATAAATGCGTTTCACTACTCCGATTATAAATTACTCACAGATAACGTCTTAGCTAACTTGTTCACGAATAATTCAGGAAAACAAAAGATCAAGAATACGCCTGTGTTGCCCTTTCGACTTTGTATTTTTTTCCCCACCTCATTGGCAAAAAAGGTATATTCACACACGATACAATTGGACTTAACATACGAAAGTGAAATATGGAGGCAATGGTCTATACTATTTATACTAGGATAATAAGTTATATTGAATTTGAAGGACTTTCCATGGTCCAATTTAGGAGCCTGTCATCTGTGCTGTCAGATTCTGCAAACATCTTCAATTATATTGCATTCCTGCTGGCATAAAAACCATATATACTCTTTTGGTAGACTTTTTGATGAATCAGGAGAATGAATGGTTCTTTGGTTCTCCAGCTGGCAAGTCAGGTTTGCCCTCCTTTTCTAAATCCGAGCATTCTCCGTCTTTGTCAGATTCACGAATGGTTGTTTTANGATTGAGCACAGCCAGTAATGTTCCTCCGACTTCTCCTCACTAACGGGAGCGGTCACGGAATCGTTCAGTCGTTAGCTAACGTGATGTCGGTATTAGAACACGAAGTTCATTACAGTAACGAAACAAACGCGTAAGGAACGCGCCCTTACGCGGCGACCTGCCGATCNAATAATCTCCTNGCTANGAATATCTGACGGCCAAGATCGACGAACTAGCCCAAAGACACCCGGCGCGCTCCCAGTACAGCTTGATTCAGACGTGGACGACTGNGAAACGAGTAACTAAGTGTGACAGTGGCAGTGCTGAATTACCAAGCACACAGCAAAGGCCGGTGTAGATAAATCTAGGTGTAGCTATAACCAGAATCACCCTGGATACACGAGACAAGACTACCCCTACGTTAAGGTGAAGGAAGTGAAGGTCTTTGGTCGCTAGGAAAAAACAGAGTGAAATAAAAAATAACGGTACAGAATTGTACGTTTGAATTCTAGCATATTAAAAATATAAGAAATAAAGCTACGGTATCAATTAAATCGGTAGCCTGCGATCTCTCTCGATGAAAGTGAACGACACCGAAGACATCTGCAATGGTTCTTCTTTTACGTTTGTGATTGACAATTTATTTCCACTAGGGTCTACACCATCCTTACTCAACACATCCCGGTCTAATTTTGAGATCCATCTCTTACGTTTGTTAGTACTCTTAACCGTCAGAGTTTAGATTTTAATAAGGCAAGTGGGTATCTCCAGCATACGACTAAATTGTGCTGTTGAAAACAATGCCTTATTTCATTACAGTTAACAAGAAATACTAAATGTTGGTTAAAACCGCAGAGAAATCCAAACCCGGGAGCGACATTACCTGTCTGGATTTAGAAACGAGTAGCCGAGAAGATGTTTGAATATATTTGAACAATATAGTTAAAGAAAGTTACCAAAATAGTATAATTTGGTCATCACCCACAAGATGAGCTCGTAGCCTGTCTTTTATCACCCTTATATGCTAGCCAATAATTGATCTTAAATAAAACAGCTTTGTACTTGGGGCTGGCATGAAATAAGCTATTTTCAATATGCAACTGCTTTTTTACTAGTACAGATAATACGTTTGAACGGGTGGGATGAAATCTGTCTTTCATATTTTGGGAAGGGGGGATTTGGAATCGGGCAATTCTGGTACTTCTCGTAAGGCCTGCGCTTCGGATCCCTCGTTCTTCCTAGCGTTTGTTCAAAAAACATTCCAGGTGCCAGTTGAAAAACATACAACACTAATGCAAAGTATATCAAGTTGACTACCGGGCTTCTCAGAGCCTTAAGCAGTCACAAAATACAAGACTTATATTTACCCAAAGAAAAAAATTGGTAAAATANCGAATGGATTAATGTGTTATGAACTAAGGTAAGGTGCCATTTAAATCACTTCGAATATGGGTTTGTTAAAATAATTAAACAGTGGATCTTTCAACTGCTCCCATTAATAAACTCTGAATTAATCATGGTAAGCTCTTCTGTTAGTCAAGAGTAGTAATCTTTGTCGACCGACTTTCATTGTAAAAGCACTCTGTAACAATTTCTGTTTCACGTCANATTTTGCCAATTAACAATTGCCATCTTTAAGATGTGACGCTCAAATGATTCATAATAAAATAACAATCACTTGGTTAATTGTCACAATCTGCTTTTCACAGTTAACATCAATCAAGAATCCAGAACACACTTTCCGTTTACGTGAAGTCGCTCGGAAATGATGTGGACAAAGGTTGACGTTTTGGAAAATGCTAGACCACGTACGAATGACACGAGACGCCGTGCTTAGTAGTACAAACACGAACTCGGTAGAGCAGTGATCGTGAAAACAATNGTAAGACAGACAAAGGTCAGACACTGCACGACAGGATGTAACGAAAACTCGCCTTCGAATTGAGCAGAGAAGATCGAGATGGGTTTTAGGGGCGCCTCCCCATGTGTGAACATAAAATACTTAAGAGCTGCTCTACGGTAAAGCATTTCCCGAAACAGAAAAGAAATCCTCACTTTTTTGGTAGCAGCTTCAGCAAAAAACATGGTCATTCCAGGAAAGATCAGACGAAAGAATAATGGCAGTGATACGCACACCGAAGGCAAGGGGAGCTAGCACTCGTGTACTAGTTAGTCACTCAAACAGACACTGACGACCGGAGCCCAAATCTTTTCCGAACACCCCTCGCATGCCACAAAATTCTTGAGTTTCAACATTTAGCAAATAATAAAATGCATTATTAGCACTAGAAAGACACTTTCAGAACAGGTAAACAACAATTCTATATTAAGACCACTGTGGAGGAATGATATATCACTGCTGGTACATAAAACCTGGTACTTTTGTTTCTCGATCTCTCGCCTTCTACACCACAAAAGGCGTTTTCAAGTGCATCCTCACGGGTAACGTGCACTGTAATGGCTAAACCAAATTTTATTTAGCAGACCACCAGAAACAAAAGTGAAATATTTGTTCTCCGACAACCAATTAAACGATGGCGGTTTAATGTTACCGAGAACTGACATCACCCTTTGCAGGAATTCAATCGTAGAAGTTTGAAACCAGTTCACTCATACACCCGGAAAGACACNATTTTGACCTCGGCAGCCGTTGCCNACACGGATTCTTAAAGAGTCTTTACACCAAGATTTCGGTCGGAGTCCAATAAACCGGGCAACGGCTATATAAAGGATACCGTGATGAATTTAATTGATATTACACTTCGTTAATAAGCTAGGCAACCTCACCTTTCTATTGGTGCTACTTACAACTTCCTCAGAGGTCTCCTTCACCACTTTTCTTAGAAATTAATTGAGGTGTAATGGACAATTTTTTTTGGAAAAAAATAAGTGTATATACTTGTTTTTTTCCATCAGTTTAGTTAGGTTAGGTAAGTTGATTATTAAAGCCTTAACAAAGAAAAGTAAAGTTAAATCGTGGCTTGCAGAAGTCGCAATCGCTCTGGATCTAGTGGGACGCTGGTGTTTACATTCCGACAGACGGGAAGCTAAATGCAATCGGATTAAAAGCGAGTCTGTGAAACTCTTTTGTAAAATAGCGTCGGGGGCGGTGCGCTTAAGATTATCACGTTGATTGCAAACCAGTTCCTCTTACGAAACTCTTTTAAGTAATCTTGTCGTGGGAGTTGGCCATTACCAACCAGACAATGGACACAATCCAATTAATTAGTGTAGAAATTAATCAACGATTGTCAACAACATTGCGACTAAAATTAACTTTGGTGTATTACAAAATACAGCCAGAATTTTCATTACGGTTTGATCATCAAGTCTTTTAATGTGTCGACTCCAAAAACACCCGTGTCAAATTGGAATCGATTGTACTACGTCTGACGGTGCCACGTAAAATATTAACGTTAACGACAACACGATCTTCGTCCGATCGACGTTAAACACGCACGGGCAGGTGCCAGTTAGCNGCAACTCGCGTTAAACGTACGGACNGAGTCCGTTATGAAAATCCAATATTTGACACNAACAGATAAATCAGTAAGGTTGTCAGAGTATCCTAACNGCTACACCGACGAGACGCGATTCTCACAAAGAAATTATTAAATGGCAGTTAAGCCCTCGAGAATTGTTTTAGAAAAAGGCAAAACCTACTCCTGTCTCGTCAAGTTAGAAATCAGTCTTTTGAGAGCAAAGGTACATAATATGTGGAACAAGTGACAACCAAACAATAATATGCACAGTTTATTTTGGTGTTAAGCTTTTTAAACCTAATTAAAATCTTACACGTGCATTGGTCCATTCTAGATTTTTAATACACAAAATGAGACAGAATCAAGCGAAGCATAGATAGTAGATCTGAATTAAGTTTAGAAACCTTGACAACAAATTAAACTCAAGGTACTGTTCTACATTTTTCAGTTTTTGATTTCAGGAGTGGAATTTCTAACCTAGAGATGATAAATGCACCTCATTAATGATTGCTCAACAAACAAAACTGTCTGCTGGCTTAAGGAATTTTAGGCTGCATCTGCTTGGTGAATAACCAGAAACTTTTATGCGGAGAACACAGTTCTTTGTTAGGAAAGTCCCCCCCATTGTCAGGATTATGCAGTATTACATAATATATATACACACACACACACACAAATATATATATATATATAAAGACACACCTAATTTAATGACTGAATCAGAAAACTGTTCATGTCCACATTCACTTGTACTTCTCACTTTTCCACGAAAGCGTTCGTCACACACACACTCTCACCAGAAACTACAAAACTTCCACAATTNAGAATCGTTTTGCTCGACCGTTAATTACGAATGCATCAAGTTTTACAAAAATACTTCCTTATTAAAATAAACAACCTGTTTAAAAGAACAGTCGTCGTTCACGCATCGCTTCTCAAAGATGCCGTAAAACAAAACGTCGGTGAGCTTTCAAAGACACTTTGCTCTCTGCCGCCGTCACGAACAGCTTCGCCGACATTCACGAAGCCCGGCAATCGNCAAATACTGACGTTGCATAATTATAAAAACAATAATTTTCTCGTGCACTTTTTCCACCTAAAACCATCACTTCGTGTCCATCGGTTCGGCGAGCGACCGACCTTAAAAAGTCTGCGAGATCCGTTTTCACTTATTTAAAAAAATGCGAGTACGGCTGCTCACGAACGTCAGTAAATTTTGTTTCGCAGTTGAACACATGAAATGGTACTCAGACGACGAATAAAACGAACTACGTCGCCAACCAAGGATGATACTTGAGAGATTCTTTGCTTCGATCTCCGTAGTCGTACAGCACCTCTTCTCCCGGCTGGATGTCCCGTCGGGCGATGAGTACGAGTCGTGGCCCCTCTTTGAAAGGGAAGGCCTTCGGCACCAGGTTGCCNTTTCGACTGTGGTTGACGAGACGCCCCAACTTGCCCGATTCTTTCGTGGCGTCAACACTGTAAAGAAGAGGAAACGTTTCATTTTCAGTTCACATACTTTGATACTTTAACTTTTGTTACAAGGCAGAGTAGGAATCCATCTTCGAAAAAGATTATACAAAAAGCAAGCTTCTTACCTTACTCGAAANAAAANGATGTTCCACGATATTTTGTGAACTGACCAGAGGATGACTTTCTCAGGCTAACAAGTATCCAATGATTCACAGACACAAAGAAAATTAACAGAGTAATTCAAGAAGCTTGCTTTTTGTATTATCTTTCATGTTGATACTTGTTCCAATCTCTACTGAAGGCTCAGACAACTCTACTTTGCTTATTGTCAGTCACTATAACTGTGCACGGATCTCTAATCGCAGTATTTCATGCCAATTACGTATTTCTCTGAATTTCTCGACAACCTTTTGTACTTGTCCCGTGTTATTAACTATATACAGGGTGATTCAAAAGGTTACTCCAAAATATGAATGGGTAATAGGTGAGCCCATTCAGAGTCAAAATAATATAGGACACGGGGTCTGTGGCGTACCGTTTCCGAGTTTAAAGCCGTTTAGTGTAGCCAATGAGGCGCGAGCGCAGGACAGATTAAGCCTTCCGTGGAAGAGAGCTCTCGCCTCATCGGTTGCACTAAACGACTTTAAACTCGGAAACGGTACACCGCAGACCCCGCGTTCCTGTATTATTTCGACTCGGAATGGGATCACCTATTAGCCATTAATATTTTGGAGTAACCTTTTGAATCACCCTGTATATTTATTTATATATCTATCTTCCTTACCAATACTGCTGATTCTGAAACTTGAAGTAATACATGTAGCAGCCTGTATTTTGGTCAGTAGCATACTTTCTCTCTCTGTCTTTGGCCTCTGAAATTTCTATGAGCTCTCCCGCATACTCGATGACGTACTCTCCTCGTCGAAAGAAGCGCGTAGTCACCACGCCCCGACCCTTGCCACCGAAATGACGAACCTGAAACAACAAAACAAAAGATCCAGCCCAATGCATTTTCAGTTTCCCCTAATTTACANAAAACCTTGATAAACCTGAAAAATTCCCCTCAGACACAAACCCACACGACGAACAACACGTTTAATCCATCATTGCTTCGGTACATTTCACAGAACTAAATTTATCAGACGAAAAGACTCGGTTTTTGAGTTCGAATAAAATCTGCACTAGAAATCGACGTAATCCTCGAGAGATCTCGGNTATTCATTAATTATGCCTAATGCTGTACCACCGAAGGTATAGTTGGTCTGAATTTTCTGCCGACGCTTTGTAATACGCATAACCGAGCATATCTTAGCATGTGAATTCCATGACAGATCCTCGCACAGTAATACTCCTAAATACTTGTATTCATTAATTATGCCTAATGCTGTTCCACCGAAGGTATAGTTGGTCTGAATTTTCTGCCGACGCTTTGTAATACGCATAACGGAGCATATCTTAGCATTTAGTTTTAACTGCCATAAATTACACCATTCTTCAACAGAGTTTAGAGATTCTTGTAGTTCGTCACCATTTTCTGAACTATTCATTTCCCTTTATATTACTACATCGTTTGCAAATAGAGGACTGGATAAGACNGACCAAATTTTTTATAAGCCATACAAGACTAACTTTGCAAATCAAAATTGCACTGGTGGCACTCACGGTCTATTACAACTCTACTTTTTTCCCTCGAGTTTCNCACTTAGATGTTGTACAGACATTTAATATTGGTCTGAACCCACTTCATTAAACATTAATTTTATACCATTAAAACACTATTTTTAATAATCTGCGATTTTTCCATCCCCTGCATCTTGCAAACTATTCATCCTAGAGAAAAAATGAAGAGGACCTTTTTTGTAGTAAATTGCATGTCGTTTAATTTTGTACATGGACAGTTTTTCGCTAGAGGCTGCGGTTTTCGAGTTATTAAAGAAAAACGTGAAAAAATGACCTTTAAACGCCCCGCCCCTCGCTCAGGATTTTTAGTATGTTGTTCATGGAACTCCCCCCTACCACTTTACAAAAATTTGCGACTACACGAATTATTTCCCCTATTCGACCTTTTTTGGCCTTCGTTGACTGGACTAATTAGTTTGCCTTACACTTTAATCATNTCGGTACATTTCACAGAACTAAATTTATCAGACGAAAAGACTCGGTTTTTGAGTTCGAATAAAATCTGCACTAGAAATCGACGTAATCCTCGAGAGATCTCGGGACAAAAACTGAATTTAAAAATACCGTGTTCTTCCTCACCACGAGGTGGTGACATCAGAGAAAACCGGCCATCATAAAACTGGATTAGTTAGGCCTGTAATGCTGTGGCTTACTGCACGGAGAATTTTTTTTTTCATTTAAAATTTTTTTTTACTTTAATAACTATTGCTTCGAGTTTGATATTAATGTAAGCCTGGAAAATGTTTGTAGGCCTAAAAATAAATTAAACATTATTAATAAGGTGATTAGTTGATTTGCAATAACTGTAAGGTGGTAGCTTGATCTGCATTCAATAAAGGTAGGCCAGGTTTTCTTTCAGTCTAATAATTGGTTTATAAGTGGACTGAGCTTGTATTAAATTTTAATAAGGTGATCATAAAGTTTAAGCAATTAAAATTAATTATTGGCAACTGTATAAAAGATTTCGTATTTGAAGAAGTTTTTTTTTGTCATGTAGGCAAAATTTCTAACTTGGTAAATATTGGATCTGCTCCTCGTGGATTAGGACTTTCGGCTCGAGCATCGTAGAAGTGACGATCTACTAATCAGATCGGATAACAAGTCGAAGCCAGATTTGTCTCCGCTGATATTAATCATCTGGCGCCCTAAATTTTCCCAAGTATTTAATTTTCCATGGTCATTTTATTGTCGTGTTGTAATCCTTGCTACATATTCCGTCTGGTCCNACGTTCACCCAAGTTCGCGTACTGTTATGCAATTGTTAGCGTCTTCGCCCATTCTGGAAGTAAGGCCGAGTAACGGATTGTATACAGAGTGCGGGTCTGACGGACCTTACTCAAAACTGAAGTCCTATTACAAATGCAGCCTACTAGGACAGCCAAATTAACTTTTCCATGCATTTCTGTGGCTTAAATAAGAGCAGTAAGCCATCAACGAGTGTCACTCTCATNGTCATGGTTTTTGTCCTCAAACNAATCTCGACATTGTCNGTTTGCTTTTCTAAAGTTTNCTGCTGCTTTCGTGACAAATTTCAACGTTCCTCTGCTTCGATTATAGTCCGCCTCACTAAGTGTGTAGACTTTCTCTTTTGTTCACGCTCTTTTACATTCCAAGACTTATTAAGTTCAGTTACACTTTTAACTGTAAGAATACAAGCCTGGGGATTATGTCTGTCATTTTCATGTCATCACTCAAAAGTAAACATAGCCGCACAATGCACAGAATTGACATCAGACAATTTGCAAATGAACCCTTTCGTACAAAAACAACCTGCTGCCATTGTTTCTCTCAATCCATATAAATTAAGCAATTCTTGGCAAGTTGTACCCATTTCAACAATATATTTAAATCATTTCAAAATATAAAAGGACAAGGACTGATGAAACAGTTATTTTTTTAATCTAATAAGAGGAGCATTGTTGCTACGTATTCAAAGGTAGAGCAGAACGCGGTACATCTACATCATACCCTGCAATCAACCTAGAAGGTACTTGAAAGGGGGTGCACAAGGCACCACAAGTTATTATTCACGTCCTAAACGTTTCCAATCTCGAATCGACCTCGGAAAAGAATGACCAAAAATACGCATTAGATTTACAGCTGATTTCCCTTAACTTATCTTC